>JAOEHI010019741.1:0-28155 GCA_025447815.1 Percopsis transmontana | reverse complement strand
ATCTATTTTGAGATATGTTTTATATTTGCATTTTTTTTTTTTTTATATATATATATATATATATATATATATATATATATATATATATATATAATACATTATATATATGCTGTTATGTAACTCTGTTGAACCACTTCCCTTTGAAGGTCGGGGCTTAAAACATTTATGAACCACCGCCCCAGAGGGAGAGAGAGAGCGATAAAGAAAGCAAGGAAATGGGAGAAAGAAGACTCGTTTCGTGGGAATGTGGGAACGAGGGAACGAGCAGGGAGGGAGGGAGGGAGGGAGGGAGAAAGTGAGAAGGGCAAGGCCTGTCCAGACCAGTCCCATGGCTTATACAGACATCAGTGGGAGGCCAGCATGTGTTTTCCTCAGCTTGGCTAACGGAGGGCTTCGCGCTCCTCCTCCTCCTCCTCTCCCCTTGACCCCTCCACTCCCTCGCCTCACGGGCGTGAATCATCCGACACGCTCGCGCTCCTCTACCCCTCACCCCCTCCCTACCCTTACCTCGGTGTCCTCCTCCCTGCTTGATCCTTCTCTCTCTCTCTTTCTCTCAGCGCATGTCTCTGAACGCTGTAGAAAGACGATAGGTAGAGTAACAGACAACGTTTGTTTGTGTGTGTGTGTGTGTGTGTGTGTGTGTGTGTGTGTGTGTGTGTGTGTGTGTGTGTGTGTGTGTGTGTGCGCGCGTATGCGTGTGGGTTGAATGCACAAAGAAGATATATATTATCCATTGTTTTAATAGTTTAGCATAACAGTATAAAATATACAGTATAAACAACCATGAACAGCACTGGAACATAAATGCACATCAAATTATATATATTCTGAATAAAAATGATAATAATAATGAAATACTGTAACTGAAAGGTTAATCTCACCTCCAGGCTACACTAACCCCAGTTTAAGGGCCACTGAGAACAGATAGTAAGTGTGGAGGCACCTTAAATGGACTCGTCCCTTGACTTGTATTTATCTACAGATTTCTGAGACAAAGATTGTTTCATCCTTCTGTGCTGCCTAACATGGCTGGTAGGACCCTTTGGTTAGAACTACTAAAGCAGCTATTCCTATACAAACCGGTAGATTAGTCCGTGTGAAAAGTAACATCTGCCAGGCTGAAACAGCATTTGAAATGTAAACAGGTGACTGTTGTACTGGTTGCTGTTGGAGGCAGCCCGGTGTGTGTACTTTCAGCACACCTACAAAACACCACAAGCCACCGACCACATCTCGTTCGTCTCTGCCTCTCTCTCTGCCTGAGGTTTCCCCCTCAAGTATCTTTGCTCGCACCTTGTAAGCCGCAGAACACTAACTGACTCGGGGAAGTGACAAATTGAGGGGTTTTGGCAGTCAGCTGGTGGTAAAACATGTCTGTTTATGTGGGAGGATCCCGCAGAACCGCAGACATGTCTCCGACGGCCAATGGGAAAGGTGAAGAGGCGGGCTCAGGAGGAGAGGCGGGGCTATGAGGAAAAAAATTGCAGGGAGATAGAGAGATAGAGAGACAGAGCAGATATAGTAGTAATGGGGTTGCATTTTTGAAACATTTACAGGATACAGATGCATGCACAAATGTACACACGCATGTACTCATGCATACTACTGCACATACACAGGCATGTCTCTGCCATACTTGCAGAATGCAGTAATGTTTAGACCTTCTATATAAGTACATTTCATATCTGCCTGGTTCTATAAGACAGGAATTCACAAGAATTTATTTTATAAAATGTAGAGGATAATCTGTTTGCTTTCGCTTGCAATAGATTTGATTTATACAATCCGAAAAGTTTGTTTTATTTGTTTAAGTAACATCTGGCCTTTTCAAAGATGGCTTTCAGATTAGGACGTCTCCAGACTAATAAATCGCTGAAAGCCATTGTCTTCGCTCGGGTTCTTCTAGAGTTGCCTGTGGAACGGCTCTCAGATTACTTGGCCGGGGCAAAACTTTAAGACAATTTGACAGAAATGTCTGAGAGTGGGGGAACTTTATCCTGCACATGTCATTGTAATTCAGAAATATTATATGATTTTGTGGGTGGGGACACTGGGGCTCTGGAAACACTGAACTCTGTGGCAGGGCACACAAAGCTAGTCTGTTTAGTCTTCACAATGGAAACCTTGTTGCTGTTTTCATAGTACCTTGAAGAAAACTTGAGGAACAAACAACAGTTTGCTGTGTCTGTCTTGATTGTTGTTTCTCCGAAGAGGACAGCTGTCTGCAAACAAAAATAGGGTAGATTTAGGCACATCTTTTTAAAATCTCAGTTAGCTCTGTCACTGATTTCGGTTAGGCATCTGTATGGCTTCATTGTGGCCAGCTGAAATGGGAATCACCTTAAATAACATATAGGTGTAATTACATTTGGGTTGAGTATGCAAATGCTGACCGCAATCCATAGCACTTGACCTAATGGACCAAATGATCGTTTACTAAGTTATAATACTATAATAATATAATACTTTATATAGTATATATATTAAAATTTAAACGTTGATTGCATTGCCTTCATATATTTGCTCACGGTTGAATGCTGGAAGCACAACCGTCCAAAACAGTGTGGTTGACTGTAGGGGGAGGTGTAGAGAATGGTTTGGGCAGGGGGAGGAGTAGAGAGGAATACAAAGTGTGAGAAGATGTGGGATGGGCATACACTCTTCACACCAAAACAACACTGGGTTCAACCCCATAGACACAAATCGAGCAGTGTCCCTTTAAACCTCGCTGCCAATTTAGGTAAGTAACAAATATTTATGAGAGCTTTATGAGGGGAATTGTTTTGTTAAAGTTACAACTTGGCTGCACGGCCCTCTTTGTTGGGTTTGGTTTACTTGTATCTGTTTGTGGTCGTGATATTTTTCTAATACAAGTCCATTGGGGTTTTCTTGTCTGGACTCTGAAATGCTGTGTGGTTAATATTCCAGCAAGTAAGATATGTCCTTGTTATAACACTCCGTGATACTGTAGCTTTGTCTGCAGCTAAACTCTGTATTTATTGACTCTATAAACGCGCAATTGTTTCCCAAAACATGAGACACATTAAGGAATGTATTGATTCACATATAGAGGATCTTTTTTACTTACTGTTTCTGTTGTGTATTTTATTTGATCAAATATATTATATTGTAGCGCAAAGTTGAGGTAACCCCAGGACTAAGCATCTCAGGTTAACATCTGTGTGTTTTCTCTGTGCTCATGACAATAAAACTTGAAACTTGAAACTTGAAGGGAGAAAAAATTAGAACAGGCATGGCCCAGGACCGATCTCCTGGAGATCAGTCTATTATCTAGTCTGACATGACACCATAATTTGATTTAAATCTCATTTGGATGTGAAAGTTTACACATACATTGTACAGACGCCCACAACACACCACAGACGATTTTATAGTTGGAAATGAGAGACACACACATTATGAGCACACATACAGTAGAAAGACACACATGCCTTCACACACGCACACACACACACACACAGGGAAACTGAAGAGCAGCTGGCCAAGAAAAACCTGTGTCAATAAAGACAACAAGTCCATTTGAAGCCAGGGATTCTCTTTGAAGAGCTGTCACTGGGTCAGTAAGCCAACACCATTGTAAGCTGGAGAAGATTTACGACCTGTCCGGCTCACCTCTGCAGCCGCACATCTGCTACAGCGCTCTCCTAGTGACATCACAGGGCAGGTTTAGCCAACGCTAACATTTAGGAAAGTCTCTGCTGGAAGTTCCTTTCTTTTCCCCCCATTATGGAAAACGTGTGAAAGTATTAAAACATACCACTTGTATTTACCAAGTGAAAATATGTTTGTGAATTCCTCCTTCTTATTACACTTTTAGATGTTTTGCTGAGGTATTTCACATTCAACTGTCACATACATTATTTTTATCAAAGCAATTATAATTATACAGTATGTATTTATTTATAATTATACACATTTTTATATCTGTTCAATACGGAAAAGATTATCTAGATGTAATTGTTTTTCCGTGATGCCGTCAGTAGAGCAGAGTGAACAAGCCTCTCTTTGAAAGCTCTGGCCGGCCTCGGCCATCTTGATTTACCCGCTGTGTGCACCAATCTTTCCAGCAATCAGCAGCAATTAGCTTGTCCTGTAATAAAAAAAAAACTCCCCCTTGGTCCCAAATAGTCATTTTGTCCTACTTATCGGCCCGGTCCCAGTGCCAATGGCAGGGGCATGTTCGAGTTCCTGCGATTAACTTTGGCGTCATCGCCGCTGCTATCTACTCAGCTGTGTAGCCGGGCCAAATATGTGCTGCCATTGATGGTTAGACTAATGGGCCCAAAAGCAAATGGTCCAGATGGCCCATGAAAGCAATCAGTCTATTCTGACAGTTTACCCATGGTCCCACAATTACAGCCTCCTATACTGAAATAAAATGCAGTGTTTGGATGCTTGATTTAGATCTTAAACAGTCTAGGTGGAAATATTATTAAGCATTGCTGCTCCAAAGTGAAAGCACATGTGAGCTACTTTAACTATAGGTACATGCGTAAATGTGGTAGAACCTATAGGAAAATGTTCTGAGAACGCAACTCCGTTAGGCTCTTATTACATTACACTTCACAGAAACTGTTAAACGCATTGCATTGTGGTGAGAAACACATATATATTGCCATATTTCCCATGGATTTAGTAAGATCTGATACAATTTGCTGTCTGTTTTCTCTATGAAAACACAACAAATCATGGCAAACTCATGAAGAAGTTAAATGTTCACTACACTGGAGATTTATTAGGTGATGAAAAGTACCGATACACTTTACTGTACAGATCAATTCAACAGACCAAGGGGTGGGTGTAAATAGTGGTAGTTAATAGTTTAAAGGGTATTAAGTACATACACCTCGAAATAAGAAACTGGGAACCATAGTCTACCTGAATAAATGTATTTAACTGCTTTCTGTCCACGAGAAACCTGGCATCTGGTTTATGACATCATGAGGAGACCTCAGCGCTCCCCTAGACACTCATTATGTGTCCGTAAAAGTCCAAAACATAAAACTACACTGACTGTTATGTGGCAGTATGGGTGTGGTTACAGCACTTTCACATACTGTATGTGTTGTGTCCTTTGTTTTAAACTGCACTGGAGTCATTTCAGAAGTCCCTTTTGTGCGCAGCGCAGGGGGTCTCCTACACCAGGCGACCATCCCGGCTCTGCGGTTAAGCGAGCCAGCTCCACATTGCCGAAGGTGGGCCTGCCGTTGGCTCACAGGATGTCACGTGACCCAATCGGCCCCGCGGCATTAAATGCACCTTCTTTTTCGTATTAGCTTTCTGCGGTGATGTGTAAGGAGAAAAAAACGTGTAACTTGCCGACTTCAAAAGCAGTTTATACGCCCCAGTTTTAGATTGATGACTGCAGAGATATGTGTGCTGCAGCTCGGGCCTGAGACCCACAGTGCTTTAAAACACAGGGCCTGGTGGATAACTTTCATAACCTCATTATTTTAGCTCTTTGGCAAGCGATAAAAGACGCTGGGTTTTCATTTTGAGGGTGTTCAATTCATAGAAAACAAAACAATACGCAAGGAATGACTAGCAGATGGTCTGGTGTTTAATTCCAAATCAATTTCCAAACATCTGTCACAAATAAGCCAGGGAACTGGTGTGAAAGCGGTCGTTACTTTTACTTGCTTTAATTATATTCTGTCCATCAGAAAAATGACAAGTTTGGTGTCAATGTTTTGCTTACTAATCGAACTTTTATTACAATTACACCATAATAGCGTATGTACCCTTATGTAATTTCTTTCTCACTATTATCAAAATGCAAACTATTCAATTTGAAACATCATGGTGACACATGGTGAAGAAATTGCATTTCTGCTTTTGCAGATTAAAGGTACACTACAATCCTTGATTTATGTCAGGAATTGCCCTTGTGATTGAAAGCCGCATTACAAAAACATTGTTGTTTTGTTTTGAAACTCGGTATGCCCATTGGCCACAAGGCTACCAAGGAGTGTACCTTTAAGAGGTACAACTCTCCATGTTGTTTTGGATCATAGGTCCTTTGTACTAACCGCTGCTAACGCAGACGTAATGACAATTTCGTTGGGCGCAAGGTTGTTTTTCTCTCGCCTGGGCGCGCTTGATATTTTCCCGGCCCGCCATGAAGTCGCTTGCGACGAAATGAGTGTGGGGGCGCAATAGAGGGCGTGTCCAGTCAAAATCAGGTGGCGCGGTGCTCGTTTGGTGTCAAATAAAACCAAATATTGCGCTAGCGTCTCCGCCTGGGTCAGGCCAAAATGTCCACGCCGGGGAGTTCTATGGCCGATGATGTGACAGTGTTCCACTGTACCAGAACAATGACCCCCGAGTCTGACCTCTGACGTGTTTCGAATCCTGTTTGACAGGACCCGTAGGGAAATAAGGAGAGATGAGCCCAAAGATAGAATGGTAGATATATTACACCCACGATGAGCCTGATTTACGATCATTGTTTAATCTCCAGATTCCAACCACATGAAGGCTCAGTGTTTGGGACTATAATTTATAGAGCTCAAAGAATGTAGGCTCGCTGTTTTTCTTCTCTGCAGCAGAGGAGCCAGCACTGTGGCTGTGGCAGATAAACAGATGTTTGGATTGAAGTTGATCCTATAAACAGACACACGAGAAGGTTACCTTTTTCATAGGGCACATTTGCGTCGATCAGTGCGAGAGGTGTTGAATCTAAATACTGATTTAATGACTAACTTAATAAAACTAAATAGAATCATTGAATGTATAATCTCAACGCTCAAGACCTGAAGATGTGTAAAGGTTACAGACACTGTGCTGCATTATAATAAAATGGATTTTATAAAAACATTTCCCACTTAATGCTAAACTATTACGTGTCAAATTAGCGGCAACATCTGGTTACAAGATGCAACTGCACCCATAATGCTTTCTGAAGCTCTTGTTCCTTTGACTTTGTTTCCTTTACTTTTATTTTATTTTTTAAAGCTGCAGAAATCACTTGAAGCTAGCTTTGTCATCACGTCACGTACTATCCAGCACCCAGACACTCATATCTACAACACTGAGTGGCCTCAGACTGCTCCGTTGGTTTCACTGGGACTTGGGAGGACCAATTTGGACACTAACCACAATTCAAAGTAATGTCCTTTTTGTCAATCATAGGCGGAGAGTGTCTGTCGATCACCTCAAATACAAGAGGAAGCAGGATAGTTTAGTGGTCTGGGCGTTCTGCTCCCAGCCCAGAAGGGTTGTGGGTTCAAGCCCCGGAGTTGGCCTACCTGTGAACATCGCTGAGCAAAATGCCTAACCCGGCTGCTCCTGGTAATTCTACTCGTTGCAAGTCGCTTAGGATAAACGCATCCGCTAAATGACCTGCCTGTAAAATGTACAGTAGACGTGGCAGAAATGACACAAAACAAATAAGGCAGCGTGTGTCTCATTTTCCCAAGCAAAGCCTCTACTACACTACTGGCTCAGCGGCGAGCTCCCGGGGCTTTTCCCGAGCAAGTTGGGCCTCCTGTGTTGTGGTGGGAGGGGGCGACGCGAGTCGAGCGTTGCTGTTTATTTCCATCCTGTCATGTGTGTGAATCTGATTACAGGTCGCTAAGTCAATATTTAGCTTCTGCGGACAGCGCCGTTGTCGGACAGTTTATTTATTCTGCGCCGCGCCACATCTGCTGCCAATGTCACGCGTGGGAGCTGACGTGTGCCGCTAGCAGGAAGGAATGCAAAACAGTGAGTCGGCAGTCGTGGTCACATGACACGGGAGATTCGCGATTCACAGCCAGTGTGTTAAAAGTAAATGGCGCACAACCCGTAAAATATCAGAAGCACAAACGCAAACTTGCTGTACATTCATGAACATAATAGGCTCTGAAAGTATATTCTGTAAATAAGTTTTAGGCAATTAGAGTACCAAACAGCCGTTGTTTTCACCTTCCTCCTCACCGTGTACAGTGAAGACGAGCCCTGAGACTGGTACTAAAACAAGATTAAGAGAGTAATTGCATTACGTGCATTCCCCCCACCACATAAGAGAATCCTACATGGGGGCAGCCGCTATATTACGAGCTGGGAGACTATGTTCAGGCTCCTTCGCATCGAGCCCTTGGGCAAGGAGGATTTGAGATTTATTAAAAAGAGAGCGGCGTATTTCTTCCAGTCATGACTTCATTACCCCAGGTCGCTCCGGAGAGGCGGACCACACACATAGTCAGAGAATTTCAATGTTTTTCTGGCCCGCTGTATGAGTGTCAGGAGTCGCATGAAGGTAAACTGTGTTAGGAGGATTTGTTTGGCTTGACGTCGTATTCACACGGTTGTTTCTGGAAACTATTGAGACGCCAACCTAACTGCGCTCGCTTAGTTTCAACACGTTCAAGAGCAGTTTATAAGGTATAGGTCTACTTCTCGATTATGTTACAGTGTCCCAAGAAGCTCAACATTTTCTTCCCTGGCTGGTTATGTTTTGAAAACCGGCTGTACACAAAACTGCATGTGTATTGTAGAGGGAGGGGTAGAGAGGAATGCGAGCCACTGCGAAGCCACACACTCGGGTGTGGGAGGGGCATGAGTTTCAACCCAAAACAGCAATGTTTTTATAACACTGGTTTCAACCACAAGAGTAAATCCAGACACAAACTGACTGCATCTTTAATTAACAGTTTTCTCAGTGAAAACTAACTGTTGAACATAAAGTGACACATTATTTTGCCGTTTTGTTACTCTTTGCGTTGGACGTAAACTGAAAAGGAGAAATTGTACTGTATTGTTAGGAAGAGCAGATACATACTGTGCAAAGAATCCCTCCCACCACATTACCACCCCCCTTACCCCTCCACCCCTTAAAATTCACTTTCGTCTGCACAACATCTGGAATTCATTGGCAAGAAGAGGTTGGGGGGAAATGAACTCCGACAAGAGTCTGTAGAATAGGGTACAGCTCCTAGCCTTAAGTTGCCTCAGATGGTGAAATAAGCCTGCACACAAAACTCACCGCACTGGTACGACTCAGACTTGTGGAACATTCACAAATCCCACCCTGAAAACTAAATAATTCTTTGTTGTGATTACAGATGAACCGCATTTAGCATGAACGAACACAAAATATACAGTGAAATAGGCTATAACTTGTTAGTTTTAACTCATGGTGTTACACCATTTCTACCATTTCATTTCACATTAAAGCAGCTACAGTACAGGACAGGAGTTTTTCAATATGTCCCCATGTCTTTTGTGCTGCAACTATGCATCCCACATAGGGAAAATGGGACTATACAGTTGGTCATCTCAATACACTGTAACGATTCCAAATGTTTGGCACTAGGTCTGCAAAATCTGACAAAATGATTTACGGCATAAAAACAGAATCTGTATTGTTGTCTTACTTCATGTACAGCTTGCAAAACAAGCTGATGTGCCGACTGACCTTCAATACAAACACATCACACACACTCCACTCTGGAGGGAGAAGGCAGCTCTTTGTGACCAGGCAACGGGGCTTACGGGAAATACAGTCTTTAGTCTGGGAAACGCGATCGATTCCGCAAAAATCCTCATGCCACTGCTGCTTTCATATTTGAAGAAACCTGTTACAATGTCCTTTGGTACTTGGAGTAACCAAAAAAGGGCTTGAAAGATACTTGTAATGTTTGCATGGTTGTGTAATTAGTTTAATAGGGCTGATGGATGCTACTGTCCAATGTATTTGTACACGACTAATAATATCAAATGACCAGCCACCTTTCACACAAACACATTTTCGTCAATGAAAACATGATTTTTAGTGAGGTCGGTACACTGGACAATTGGTTCTTATGCCTTAGCTGAAGTTATATGTATCTGATATTAACTGTGTTTATTATATTGCCTATATATTTCAAAACGTACTATTCGTTATGAGTCCTCTCCAGCTTTTTTCCCGGTACTGGAACGTGGGTCTGCACCATCTTGTTAAAATCAGTTAGCGTGTAGTCTAATGCTAATTACTAATCTCTATAACTAACTAGTGAACTTGGATGAAATCATTGTTAAATTGCCCCACCATTAGTCTGGCAACTGATAAACAGCTGAAGGAAGAGGGATTCGGGTACGGACTGTGCTGATTTTCCTCAAGGGAAAGTAGTTGTGATGTCATACTGTACTCCCTAGTCTCTATCAGGCCCTCCCTGACCTTTCAGAGGGTGTGCATTAGCTTGAATTCGTCATGGAAACCTTTATCCCCTTGGCAGACCAGGCACAAAACGAGCTGGGTGAAACAACAGCTCCCTACGTTTAGGAGACCCAATATATTACCGATAGAACGTGGAGTGCAGGAGACCTTTACTTTGTTTTTGAAATGTTTAATATCCTGCCCGTTGCTTCTAAGTGTTTCCAGCTGTTGTTTCCCTTACATAAGGCCCCGCCCAGCAGGGCTGCTGCAGTAACAAGGGTGCCGCGTGTTCCTGGGGTCCTCAAACTGTATCATACGCACAGCTATGGGATCAGCACTTCCGGCTTTAATAACCTCAGCTATGCAGCCAATTCCTATGGATGGTGTCCACCTTATTTCTGATGGAAAACTGCACAGCGCCCCTGCTACAGGAAACACTCATTCCATCAGCTCAGGGCCAGGCACGGTGCCAAAAACGCTGGACTGGTTTGAGGCGTGTATCTGCAGCCCCTGGAGCCTGTCCTGCCTTCACCGGCATTCTGAGAGGGGATGGAGGATGTTAAGGCTAAATTAATTCGACCAGACTATTCCTGCTTTAGGGGGGTTTTGATGCAGTGCCTAGACACATTTGCCAGTGTTTATGGAGTACAGGTGAGGGGGGAAAATAACTAACAAGTTCACTTTCATCCATGGTGCTGTCATGCCCATGATGCTAGGTTGCCAACCCGCCCTCTTCCCCTCCCCTTGGATTTTTCCATGTTCAGTTTTTACCTCTCCTCTGCCATCCTGTTATACCCCCTTTTGACTTTGTCAGCTCTATAAACTACAATCAAACCTTCCAGAAAATGACTTTATTCACAAGGCTGTAGTATAAATCCTCTCTTCTTATGCCATTCTTTGCCTCCAGCATTATTCACTGATGCATGCGCTTACCAGCGTACTAACCAGGTTATATGTTTTAAACACTTGGTGAGGGCCCCAGTGTAGGTGTTGTTGCATGGACATCTGAATTGCGTCGCTGTCCAGTAGCACAACAGGGGGCGGAATTATTCAGATAATTGACTAAGCCCTCAAACAAAGCCTATGGTTGTGCAAACAAACTTGCTTTTTCACACTTGTTCAGTGTATTTACTTTATTTACTTGGCCATGAAACTGAAAACAAACATCCCAATCACTGTGTTTGCTTGTGAAAGGATTTGTAATTCATCTATCTGTAAACTTTTGGCCTTACTCAAAAATAGTAAACAAGGGGCAATTTTAGTCTGGTTTTTAGCCAAGGCTAATGGTTATATTATGATAACAGGCCTATTTCCTGTAGTTGAGATTTTTGTTTAACATTAGGGCCTATTCTCAGCCTGCAACTGGCAACAGTGGCCTAGTTTCGACACTTTTAACCTCTGCCTCAGCAAGCCAACCAGATGTGGGTTCCCTTAAGCAAATTATTAGCTGTTCCTCATATGTGCAGGTTCCCTACCAAGTGTTTCCAGCTCAGATTTGGCAGGGAATGGAGGAGACATTCCGATGGAGCAACATCATATTTTCCCTTCAGCGTCGCCATCGTAAATAATTATTTATCTTCAAGAAATCAATTTGACAAACAACCTGATACGCTATGGCTACTTAATGTTACTGTGAATGTGCTCCAGTTTGGCACTAAGCACAGTGGAAAATCTACAAAGGTGTGACGTCTATTAGGTTATTGTCCACTTAAACATGAATTGTTATGCTTATGCATTAGTGAAAATAAATGACTAATTAATTATTTTTGCACGAGCCGGAACATTGAATGCTTTGATATTAAATTATATTTAGTAGGTCATTATAATTTGTGTCACTACAGTTCCTCATGAAAATGCCCTTGGAGTTTACATTACAATCCTGTGAGCTATTTACTGTACAATTGCCTGACGTCTGAAGCCACGAGCCGGTTTAGTAAACCGGTGTGGTCCTGTTAAGTGTTTCCCGATACAGGGACACTGATCTGGCATGAGGATTCCATCTCAGGTGGTATAAAAAAATACAGTCAAGTAACGAGGCATAAAGAATCATTCCTCCCCTTGATTTATACCCTCCCCATGTCTGCCCATAAACACACATACACCTCCCTGTACTTGTGCACGTGAGGGGACATCCATAAGCGCGGTGCAGAGGCAATGCTTACTCTATATCAGACAGGTCCTTTTCAACAACTCCAGATATAGCAAGCGAAGCCGCGGCCCTCTAAAACAGTCCACGGCCCGCACCTTTGGAAATGGGGGAGCTGGCAGGGAGGGCATCTTGCAGTATGCACAGCTATGGAAATATTTACAGTGAGGGAACATTCACGCATGGTGGCTGTGTCTCTCTGGTTGGGATTGATGGCGGGCTAAGGTGGTGGGTCTTACAGCCAACATAAACACTCTGAGTGGGAGCACAACCGGTGCTAACGCCAAACTCCTCCACCTCTAGCAGTCATGATTCAGGTTGGAGCCTAAGTGGCCACGTGAATGTCTTGTGAATGTGTCCCAACTGCCACCCTGCTGACAAAGAAGGCTGGAAACAAATGTTCACACTGTAGGCCGAGACATTGACGCCAAAATCTCATTTTGTTTTGTGAGTGACTTATTGTTAGTTATTATGAGTGATTGACCATTACTGTTACAATGTAGAGTGTATTTCCCCAGATAACTGATAACTGACAAAAATAAAATTATTTAAAACGTTTTTAAACACGTCTGACCATAGACCAACTTTTCCCTAGGATCAAATACTGCACATGCTATAAAGGTAGAATTTTGTATATATTTTTAGGGTTAGGGTTAGGCTTATAGTATATATATATATAATATATATATATATATATACCTATTGGTCACAATAAGGTCACAATTGCAACAGTATAGCAACTCAGTAAGCATATACTGTATAAAGTACTGAGAAGTTAATCGAAATAGGCCTATAAATAGTGCAACTTTGCAATAGTAACTAGTAGAGTACATAAAATTATATGAAAAGATACACTATCAAGAAATATAGGAGTGCCGGCTATATACAATATATTGTAGAACATTACAAACACTGGAGTGATACAAACACCGATAATACTGTAAATAGAGTTAGAGTGGAGTAGTTGTAAGCACACACCATTAATTATAGATCCTCGCATTATCATTGTGACAGGAAGACGCAGAAAAGGCTGGGGCCTTGTTTCTCTAATTACGCTCTTAGCAACGTCTTCCTGTGGGGACTCCACAAGGGACATTTGGTCTTGACTCTTCAGTTGACCCCAGACCAGAAAACTCAGCCCTCGCTCTTCTTTCGGGGCCTTGAAATATGTTCTGGATGTGAAACGCTCCCCAGTGGGTCATTAATAGTGCGCCACATCCATGTTGCCCGGCATTTGCTTTCATATCGTCTTTTTCAAGGAAAGAAGAGGCCAGCTTGAATAGGGAGAGGGGGATGATTGCTTGATTTTCTTCTGCTCGTACTTAAAGGGAAACGTGGGGATTTTTCAACCTGGGCACGATTTTTCCATCGTAGAGCGTCCAAAATATTATCCTATGTTTCCAGTGCCCCATAGGATTCCGTTGTACAGCGATTTTGCGTCAAAGCTTTTTGCCTTTTAACTCAATGCAGGAGAATTTTTGATGTTGTTCCTACTGACATTCAGGACGCTCTAAGATGGAAACATAGGGCCCACGTAGAAAAATCCCCATGTTCTCCTTTAATGTTTAGACATTAAGGTTTTGTGAGTCCAGAGATCTAGATCTCTCTCAGCCTTTTTCGTTCTTGTTGTAGCCGGAGCCTAAGCCACTTTCTCAGCTTCTTCGGAGCGCACGGTGAAACCCTGGTGCACTGAACGCCGATTTTCCCAGTCAAGCGGTATTTACATTTGAAGTTGCTCAGAGCAGAGCTCTGGCGGCCAGAACTGTGGACCGTGTAATCTGAAGACACCTGATAAATCATATATGGTCTGGACAAGCACCGCAGGCAATTCTAACCAGATCAAAATCCTATCTATCAAACGGACAGTGCAGAGGTATTGAAATACAAAAGCACTGCTCTCTGCGAAAAAGACATCCCCTTAATGTGAGAGAACGGTTATTAAGTAAGACTTCTGAGATCAAATGCTCTCATCGTGGATCTTTGTGTACAGGTCACATACATACGCGAAGCCTTTATAATGCATTATAACAAATATATCAGATCTTTTGAGACCTTGGAAGAACACAATTACGGAAGGTAAAGGTTTGCTGAGGTTTATAATTCACTTGATATGACTAATATGATACATGAATGAATCATCTGCCACTAAATTCTCTCCTGATCTTTTTGTGAGACCGTAACAAACTGTTAAAACGACCACGGCAAATACACGTCACAAAGTGATTACTAATGCAGTGAGCACGTAGTGGATTATAATAACATCGTCCACATTTATGAGCTGCCAGTGTTAAAGCATGCTCAGAGACTCAGAGCCATGTGAGCTAGACAGGTGAAAACTTAATGCGAAAACCTATTGAAGGCAGATGTGAAAAGTTATGCCTGTGACTCCCAGAACTAATGCTATGTTATAATACAATCCTATATCCTGTCTAGACGACTGTCATTTTCGGGGGAAGTAAAAAAAATACCACATTTCGTCCTGTTTGCCAGACAAAACCAGATTCTTTAGGAAGGCCTGGTGTTGAAGAGCGTATTTAGATAATATAGATAATAATAAATAATACTGTACACCATCCTATGCCAGCTCCTAATGTCAAAATCATGACCTGAAATGAGGTATGTTTAATGGCTGTCCCACTTGTTAGCACCTTCCTTACCTTCACAGACCACCAGTTTATGTCCAATATTATTTGACTGCGGCCCTTCTGTGGACCTTTAAACAAATGGTAAGTGGTTATGCTACATATCTTGCATTATAATTCAAAACTATTTGGTAAAGCTGCAATCCTACAACTGTTCTGCTTCATTTTCTTTTAGCCTTTGAACACGCGGCTATCAATCAGTCTGTAGGGTATTACAATTTGATCATTTAACAGACGCTTTTATCCAAAGCGGCTTACCATTACATGGTGTTATTACATGGAGCAGTTAGGCATCTTGCTCAAGGATGCTTACAGGTAGGCCACCTCTGGGGATTGAACCCACGACCTTGCGGCTGGGAGTCCAACACCCAGACCACTATCCCGCCCCCTATTCCCTCACAGCGCCAATACAATAAAGATTTATTAACAAAACAATCCGATTAGTGACAGATTGCAGCTTCAGTGGTCTGTGTACTGCGGGTTGCATGTGCATGCGCACGTCCAGTGCCCTTGGCCCCCTTGGCTTCTTGCTTTTCCATCCTCCTTTCTCTTTCAAAAAACAACACAAGTAAGCAAAAGAGGAATTCTCCTGGACCACCCGGTCCAAGGGACCAGTGCCACGCAGGGATCTATAGTGTTTCAGCGTGACTGATAAGTGATTATTAGCTCTGGAAAGTACCCTGTCTACACACTATAGCATGCCAAATAAAGATCAGAAGAGGGTGGAAATAGTCAGCCGTGGATCCTGAGGCCACAACCAGCTGGCCGCCCGCCTGCCGCTTGATGTTTAACAAGCTGGTCATTTAAACGCTGCTAATAAAACAGCCCCTGCTGGGGGGGGGGGGCTCTTGCCCTCGCGTTCGTCCCTGTTGAGCTCCTACAAGAAAACGCACGCAGGTGTCCTGTTTTTAACTATTATTGCGGTGATAAAAGGGAAATGGCCGCCACATTACGGCCGCTGTGGCGCATGTCCAGGCTCGCGCTATGGTGTGGACGGTGGATTGACATGGTGTTGTTGCTCGGGCCCCTACGGGCCATGCTAATGGCTGTGTGGTCCACTGTGGATCCTGATCAACATCATCGACGCCGCACGGGTTGGGAATTCAACGTCTCCACGAAGCAAATGTGGCAAGTTCACGTCCGGACAGTCTTTGTCGCCGGGGGAACGCCATCCTGAAACAGTTGAGCAACGCAGCGGGATGGAAGAATCTTTAGGTATTTATTCCGTTTGACTGTTTTACAATTGTCAAGAGCAGCTTAAACAGTGGTTAGAACTATCCTGAGAATGACTAGTATGGGCCACAACTGGAGACATGGAGTGTATTAAAAGGTATTGTAGGTGAAACAACACAAAACACACAGAGAACACCACATTTACGAACAAATTGATGCAGGGGGAGGGGTAGAGAACAGTGTACGCGTGTGAGCGATGTAGATGGACGAGTGCAGAGGAATGTGAGCCAAGAGGCCCTCGGGCGTTTGAGGGGCATGCGCCGTCAAGTCTTTAAAGTAAAACGACAACGTTGTTGTAATGCCGGTTTCGACCACAGGGGTAAAGCCTACTCCCTTTTACATCGCAAGTCAGTTGAATAGTGAATGACGCTGTGCTCCAGTTCAGAGGTCATCACTGTTTCTCTCCAGAGCTGTCACCGAGACAAACATGAGAAGAGAAGAGGGTATCGAAGGGATTTGGCAAAAGACAAATGATTTGCTTTTGAATTCCTGAGGTCCTGGCCTCAGGCTTGCTGGGGATTAGGCCTAACCACCCCCCCACCCCCTGGGAGTAATGGGAGACTCTATCATAGACGTACACCTTCGTTTGGCTCTCACACCTACTTGAAATAGATTGTGGTTCAAATCCTAACGCCATTGTCAAAACACAGGCTGTGAAGTATTGCCATCTTATTTAAAGACATAGTTCAATAAAAATGTATTTGAGGATTACAATTGTTCGCTGATCATTTGGTAACGTTCCTCAAGTAGCTATCAGTTTATGACCCTTGCTTTTAAAATGGTGGCCTTCTCTCGTCACTTTTAAGATATTTAAGATATGTACACAATTCCATGAAAGCTAACATTACTCTTTCCAAGAGGAACCATCAAACCATTGATTAGCATCTACAGAAGACAACACCGCCCCACTACAACGCAACAATACTGACCCCTGTGTAGATTTGTGTGTAACGGTACTAATGCTATCCAACAAAAACTACTCAAAGTCTTTCCAGGGGGGCCTCAACAGGCTGGCCTAAAAGCCCCGGCGAGGAGAGAGGCATTCTGAGTGATGCGGGGGGACATTCCTCACATTACGTTTTTCTGAGTTTGGATACCTAAGTGCTTGAGTCATTCCAAACCAGTCTTTGGACAATAGCTGAATTCCAGACTGTTCAACTGTTAAACCAGAAGTGAAGCTTATAATTTAGGACGAAGTCATAAAAAATGCTGTTTGCTCCAGCTACGTTTTCTCCTAGAATGAGCATCAGATTTTTCTTTGCGTATGTGGGTATTTTAAAAGGGGTATCGGGTTACGATGCAATTTGGCGTTCCCATCTGCTTATAGGAGCTCTATACCATCATACAGACTGCAGCTGCATTTGCCCATTACCTCCTCTCTCTCTCTCTCTCTCTCTCTCTCTCTCTCTCTCTCTCTCTCTCTCTCTGACCAGCTGTTGCCAACAGAAGTCAAGATATCCTCTTTCTTTTGGAGCATTTGACTCTTATGGCGTCGACATTTTAATAGGAATATATTGAGTAATGTATACTGAAAAATGCATAAGCTAAGTAACCACGATGACATGATGCTGTCATTATTCTAGGAGAATGTTGTTTGCTTGCAATAACTGGCATTTATCTGCTGGTCAACGCAAGGCACACTGGAACAAATATAGCGACAAAATCTTCCCCATTCCCTCCATTAATGGATAACTGGCCAACTGTTGGCATGGATGTTCATCTTTTCCAACAGTACTGATCATGTTTGACCAAGATCTAATAAAATAGAGTTCTGAGGATCTCCACTGTTGAGGTTCCATAGATTATAATGGAAACAAATGTGGCAGCCACATGCTCCATACAGTAATCACCAAACCCCCCTGAAACGTATCCTTTTGACACATGTAACACTTGTTATGCGGTGCCACATGTCTGCATATAGATGGAATTGGAAAAAAAAAATCCCAATACATGGCTGTATTTTTCTTAGTTTCTACCATAAAGCACCCACACCTCTCAGAACTCTAAACTGAATAATTTGATTAGATTTTGTTCAGAAACCAGTAGGTCTAAAAAACATGGAACATGAGTTTTTTTTACAGAGTTACCCTTTAATAACAGACCTGTTATTTGGTGTGATACACACCCTCCACCATTACTCCTCAACACCCGTCAACTTTAGTCCCTGACGGTAAACCCAACGCCCTGTACCTAGTGAAGCCCTCTCTGTCATGGTCAATATGCCTCTCTCTGTCTCGGGGGGCCGCAGATGGATGCTGGCAGCAGTGGGTTTTATATATGGAGGCAGAGGTGAAGTGATCATACAGCACAGCGGGGCGCGGTCATGCAGGTCTGCAGCTGCTGGCGGGATGAAGTTACAGGTTGAAAAAGTCACGGATGTTATACGGAGGGTGCCGCGTGCTTGGTTGACGGAAGGAGGCTTCATCGGTGCAACGCGCTTCAACATGACGTCTGCATTAATTCAGTGGAATGACACCGAGGGCAAAGCCCCGTGCGGGCTAATGCGCCTTGAGAGGCGCAAATGCAGCTGAGGCCGGAATAGAAAATTCCTCAAATGTTTGTATCTATTTACGCCAGCGAGCGCAGAAACTGAAGACATCTCTTTCTTAGCAACAAAGAATGATAGCGCACGTCACAGTCGATTAAGGTCCGTTTAGCAACATCCAGCAATGTAACATTGTTCAGCCCCATTTCTACTGGACCCGGAACCCAGAAACCTTTTGGTATATCCACTAGATGAGAACCTGAGACCATGTTGGTTCTCTTTAGGTAGTCCCCATTCTGGAAAGGTGTTTTATATTGATCTATGGCAGTCTATGGGAACACTGTAGGAGCAGGTAACACTGTATGGCAGACAAATGAACTCACGTCTGTCTTTAAATAGTAGCTTCAAATAACTCTGAGAACTGTGTGTGGGTCTGTGTGTGTGTGTGTGTCTTGTGGGACGCTTGGCCTTGCAGAAGGAGATGAAATGAGAGCCAACGCAGACTTCAGGTTCCACAAATAAGTCATTTTTATTGAATGTGCGGAAATTAGCAGGAGGGCCTAACTGCCCAGGTCTGTCTTCCAAATCATGATTCAAGTCGGCCTCGGTGAAGCCTTGTAAAGAAATGTGTCCAGTGTCTGGCGGTTAGCTGGAAGATTGACTTCCGCAAAAAAATCCGCAATGCTTCAAGACTAAAGTTTCATTACCAACAAACAAAGAATTTTCTTTAATCTTTCTGTCCTCCTGAATCCCGTGGCCAAGGTCATTCTGCCCTGCACCGAGGTCTTGTGGTTGCTTTGGCCTAGCAGACAGAGTTCTTTTGTGGACGTTGACCATTGGAAACCTGTGTTTGTGTTACCACACGTGGAGCTGATCCCTGGCACGATACCTAAACCCAGTGTACACCGAACACGAAGCCAGGCTCCCTGTCAGTGCTGCTGGCCCAGCCAAGTGATTTGAGGTGGGATTTAGTTTGAGTTTATTTACAATTAAAATGCCAAGCGAGCAATGCTTTAGATTATAGACATACAGTACGTAATGAGGGACCACACTCATTGTTGAAGGGCTGTGTTGTACCCTGGGACTGGACCGACCGGGGCTTAAAGGGATATTCTCCGTAATTAGCGTATCTATTTTAAAACCCAGTGTGGTCATTTTTCATTTTGTGTTCTGAATCAAAGTATGGTGGGATAAAAGCTGGAAGCTTATTAACAAAGACCAAACATATTCAATATTTAAGATGTACATTTAAACTTTGATCGATAATATTATTGAAACATTTAAAAAAATTACATAAAAAATAGATACAAGCTATAAACAGGATTGCTGAAAAATAGGCATTTGTAGTTTCTGTGAGTGTTGGTGGCCCTAACAACAGGTCTTGTATCAGACGACTTGTATTCTGTAGCGCAACTGAAACGACAAACTGCTAGTGATTAACAACTGTAGGTGACAGTCACAATTCTGCGCAAACACTGTTACCCTAGGAACAGCCATGCCCTGAACCCTCACATCTGTGATGGACAGTGAGTGAAAGGTTTGAATTGAACCTTCTGCTAGTCCTCACTGTGCTCCAGTTCTCCCCATGACTGCCGTCCCTCCTGATGGGATCCAAGCAGGGCAGAGAAGACAAAAATATGCCCATTAAAGTCAAACTGGTCCACTGTAAGTTTATTGGATTTAATTGTATTTATGCTATTGAAATGGAATGCAATTACTGAAATATCTTGCCATTAAAAGCGGGTCTTGACGTTAAAGTTTTAACAAGTGATTATAAAAAAATGCCAAATGCCATTTAAATGCCATTTAATTTTTATGGGTATTGGATAGAATGATGTAGACCCACCTAATTGCCTTAGACAAAAAAAAAAGAAAAATCTCAGATATGGTTAAAAGCCATTTTTTTGCAGGGGTTTCGTGGCTTTTCCTCCAACATCTCAGACTGCCTTGGCACACAATTAACGCTCTTTGAAGTCATTACAGTAAAATCAATTGGAGACCTGTTCTTTTTCATTTTGGGGAAAATTGTGACCCCATTCACCTTTAGAAATGGAAGAATGGAACGCTCTTTGTGGCAACAACAGGTTAGTGTTGAAATATTCGCATCTTGACTGAAATGCGCGCCATGGCTATCAGAACATCAAAACCAGCCTTGCAATCCACTGCCAGAAGTTCCCGTCCTAAATGAGTCCCATCTGGTTCGAGGCAAAACGACTCTTTGGCCTCGTCTGAATGTATACAAAGCTGCCGTGTGGACCATGCGGTAGTCTGTCTACATAAATGTGTTTGCCTTGGAATTAATGCTCCTTTACAAATCCACGCTACACTGAATATACATCTGACCCAACTAAGCCCTTCAGTCATATGTAGGGAAATATATCACTCATTTTTACTTTAAAATGCTATTCAGTGATAGGAACCTCGACTGGGCCTCCCTTTGGCTGTGTACAAGCAGGGTAGTCTGTCAAACTGACATCGGGTATTGAATAAGGATGGATTGTAAGGTGCTAAAGAATGGTTGCAAAAATAGCCCTTTATTATTTATTTCTGGATGTCTATTTTGTTTATAGATGGTCTTCTCAACGTGAAGTTCCGCTTATCGGTTCATTCCGTGCTACTGAATATTATTATAAACTCACGAAAGATGTTTATGTTACGCATGTTTATGTTGTTACGCATCAAAGAATGTCTGTTTCGGTTTTCTGCTAAACTGTAAGTTTACAGCCCTGCCCTGCCTAAAGGGTCCTACAGTATTATATACAGTAATATATACAGTATTATATACAGTATTATATACAGTATCATATACAGTAATATATACAGTATTATATACAGTATTATATACAGTAATATATACTGAAGGGCTTTGCAGCTCTTTACGGGTTCCTAGCCATAGCTCAGGGTGCCTTGTCCTTGTTTGTATTAGAAGAGGAGTGAATGTTTAACTCAAAACAACATAGCATACATTTACATTTACATTTAAGCATTTAGCAGACGCCTTTATCCAAAGCGACTTACAATTAGTAGCCTAAATTACTTCACCTATGAATTTGCACAACATTGCTGGAAAGTGTATCATTCGCTCCTCAAAACAATTAATATTTACAATATTCTAAAGTTATCACTCTTCAAACAGTCAATAATTGCTAACTACAAAGTGCTAAACATTTTTAGCGCCTATCTAGCAGAGTAGAAAGAAGGATTCTTTTTATTTTTATTTATTTTATTTTTTTGCTACATACAATACCAGTCATTTCCTCTCACTATAAAATTACCCCCCCCCCCACCCCTTTTTGCCAAAACACATCCTAGAAGGCAATTCTGTATCCATGTCCGCGTGCATTGTGGGTAGCAGTTTATCTGCATGCTTGTGCAAATATGCACATGCATGGGTGCCACATGTGTGCGAATGCACCAGCTCTGGTAAAATTAGAACGTCACATTGAGTGTTGACAGACACGCTGAGAGCAGGGGAGCGCTGCAGGAATGCCGTCAGAGAGGACACAGGCCGTCTGGCGGGAGCAGCAGCTGCCCCTGTCAGGTAGGGACGCTGGAAATAAGATGTGTGAGTCAGGCCGTTCCACTGCCCCCTCCCCCGGTACACTGATGGTAAGATCACTTCCAATCTTCCACAAGAGACTTAAGACCCACCTCTTCAAAATCCTTTCTACCTCATATAGCACTAATCTATATCTAAACTATCCTTATTCTATCCTCCTTTCCTCGCTTTAAAAAAAATAAATAATAATTCACTTCTTTCTACTCTGTTAGATCAGCTCTAAGAATTTATAATAAGCACTTTGCAGTTTAGCAATTATTGACTGTTTGAAGAGTGTGAATGATAAACCTTTGAGTAATGTTGTGCAAATGCATAGGTGAAGTAACCTTGTTACATGATGCTGTCCTTATCCTAGGAGAATGTTTTCTGCTTGCAAAAACTGGTGGTTAACCAGTTCAACTATTGACAAATGTACTGATTGTAAGTCGCTTTGGATAAAAGTGTCTGCTAAATGCTGTAAATGTAAATGTAAGTGTAAAATCCGGCCACCTCTCTGCAGAAACCTCCCGTCTCCACCAACGAAAGCTTCAAGGAATTATTGTGGAGGCCCCATTGTCATTCGCTCCAGAATAAGAAGAGAAGGGTATAATGTCTTACATCCTGTACTGTATGAACTGATTTGGTGTGGAGTGACAAAGAGGGGATTATGATATGGTGCAACATTCTTTTGAGTGCAATTATATTTTTGATTTGTGTGCTGTGGATGTCTGCCGCTAAATGCTTTTGAACTAAATCTCAAAGGCCAGCTGGGTATTTCCACATGCAGTTTACCTCCGATCATCATAAAGTTACTGCTACTCTGTTTAGATACGAATCACAAGACACCATTGGACAAAAGTGCATGTGCACACACACAGCTTGTGACTCCAGTGGCCACTAAATACAATCTGCCCCTTTAATCGAACTATTGTTGTTAAAGTTAAAGGTAGCTCCTTGATGTCGTGCTTTAAAACCAGCGTTTGCAAAAACCCTGTTTTGGTTTGAAACTCTGAGAGTACAAAAACATTCCCCCTCTACCCCTCCCCCTCTACCCCTCCCCCTGCAGCCGCTTGCGGTTGTGTTTCAAAACATGACCAGCGAGCTAGGGCTAAACTGTGAGTTCCCTTTGAGTGGTTAAGTTCCACGATTACTGGAACGTTTAGGAAAAAGGCAGTGCGGAGACCACCTTCTTCTTTCTTCTTCTTTCTTCTTGAAAGCTTCCATCGGAAAGCGAAAGATAGGCGCGTGTGCATGCAAATACGAAAAACACATGTGGAGGCCATCTTATCTCAAGTTCAAAGCGTGGGCCCAGTGTCTTTCTTCCTCTCTAAAGACGCTTAGTCAGCCCTTCAATATGCTTTTATGATAAGGCATCTGTGTGTTGGATGGTTGGATAAAGATCCTTGAACCATTGACCTTTTCTGAGTGAAGAGAAAACTACACACACACATAACAAATGTTCCTCCTGCATCTCTCTCAGCATTGTATTAATATAAACTCCCACATAAACGTTTAGAAAAAGTTATCAAAGCAACTGTATATTTATTTGTTAACACTTAATGATCACAAAATCCATAACTTTACTGTTGTTTGCTTCGTGACCTTGTTTGTCCAAATATATATTTCCTCTCCACCTCACTGTCTCAGAAGACTATTCATTATTGTTAATACTTTAAGTTCACTACTACCGCTAGTACTATGTCAGTGTTGGAGCCATTCGCTGACTGTTCACACTGGACCTGCTGTGATAAACAGAGAGACATTGTTCTTTGTGAGAAAGTGCTACATTGCTTCTTTACCTCAATATACACAAACTGGTGTTCAGAATAAAATATTCCATTTGGTCGCTTTATTTTAATAAACCAAACGTATCTTTTTTTTATGTTCTATTGGGTTTCGTGGTTTCAAGAAAACAAACACAAGATTCCTTGGTCAAATTTATCTTGCTTGAATCTTTGACGGGGGATGTAGACCTCTGTTAAAATACAAATGAACCCAATGAAGGTTGAGAGAAAAAAAGCAATGATAGATTTAGTTCATTAAATACAGCGGCCAAGCTGAATACTGTCCCCTGAACATCGTCTCGTGGACTTTTTGACTGAAGAAACCGATCAAGTCAAGGGTTTTTCTGCTTCAATATCACTTTAACGTGCAACTTGCAATCTAGCCTTAGCTTATCATTATTGCTCTGAGGTCTTCTCAGCTCTGTGCCTGGAGGAGCCAGATAACTGAAATCAGCGGCGGGAGAGAAAACGACTTGAAGCTGACATTATCCAGTGATCTGTGCCAGGGACTCAGATAGTCCCATGTTGACAGATAAACTGGGCTCTGGCGTTCTCCTTTATCTTCATTTAGGGCTGACAGAATGCCACAGAAAGTATGTCTGGACAGGGGAAGGCGAAAGAAGGACTAGATTGTTCGGTAAATGGATCAGAGGTCCTCCATGGCCCCGATGACTACATGGATGAGTGTGCTGGTTGTGTGGTAGCTGTGTGTTTGCGCCCTACGTTGCTTATTCCCAGACTGCCAGACTCCACACAAAGACAGCCAGGGTCCACGGCCGTGTCCAGGAAATGACCGTGATTATGCACTGTGTCCGGCTCTACGCGAGCGCCCTGCATGGTGATGAACATGGTGTGTAATAGGATGGGGATGTGGCCCGGCACCGTGGGATCGTGGCCCTTTGCAGGCCAAAAGCAGAGATAATGTTCCATTGGAACCACATACTGCCATCATAGTCCAACTAAATCCACAACATTCTGTGTGTTTTCATGCAGGCATGTGTGTGTGTGTGCATGCTAACATGAATGTCCACATAAAGACCTTCTAAAGAAGCCATTGCACATCCACTGTTCCGTTCTTTGACCAGAGGCTGACAAGGCACCTCGGAATGCTGGTGCTGAGGTCATAACCCCCCCCCCACACACACACACACACACACACACACACACACACACACACACATACACACACACCTGTGAATAATTAAAAAAAATGTGCGTAATGTCAATCAATGGTAATTGAGGTTCTACTTGTAAAGGGTTTCTCCATGTGAGCTGTAAACCAGTTCCTGCGTTATTTGTTGTGACAAATGTACAAATATGCCTATAGTGTCTAGAATATCTCTATACATGACAGACCTAGCATCCTTGACTCAACCACTACGTTCTAACTACGTTTAAGTAGAAAGTCATATTGTTTTTGACTTGTTTTGCTTTGGTCAGTGTCGCTTGATTTAATCATACAGTACAGCAACATAGTTGAATTAACTATAACAGGAGCTTCTGGGAAGCGGCAGATGTTGAAGGTTTGCGATAACCAACACATCAACCTTCTGGACACAGGCTCATAAACCTCTCCTTTTACCTTCAAGAGGCACGTAGCCTGTTGATCCAGGGTATCAGGGTGCGCTGTCCATAAACCCTGCTGACTTCAGCCCACACTAAACTACACATTCGGACCAGACCATAAATTCTGACTGCAGCGACAGTTGGAGTCGTAAGATGGGGGGAGCGGGGTGTAGGGAAGGGGGAAGGTTAGGGAACTGAGCAGAGGGAAGGTCGGAGAGACTTCTTTCTCTCTGGTGATTAAGTCGAGCGCCTGATGGATTACCTGTGGCTGACCTGGGGTGCTAGCCGTGATGAATCTGTCCAAAGCCATCTGGGGCTCCCCTAGAGTTATAGCCCGGCCGTTATAGGCAGAAAGTAAAATGCAGCTGGGTGCAGTACAACCATACACCAGCAAGCACCAACTATTGCTGTAAACCGGCGGTTTGTAACAGTGAGAAGGCCGATTCATCCTATCATTTTGTAATCTACAGCCTATACCAGAGTTGTATTAATAATGTGTGTCTTTAGATAGAGGTAACCACAGCTGATAGTGTTCCCGTCAAGGATTTACTTAGCAGCACATTAATTAGCAATGGGCATGTTCATTTAGGCATGAATCATCATCAAGTCATAAACATCAATACACATGTTGATGGTTGTTGTGAAGACACATGTCAGTTGCTACTTCGTTTAGGTTTTACTCAGTAAATGGATGTTCTGGGGTCTGTGAGATACAAGCAAAACACTAATCATTTTATTGGGCGCTACCCCGCCTCAGACGCTGCTGTAAAGACAAGGTCTAGGCAGCGCAACTTGACTGCAGTGGACAGCCTACTGAAACAGACGGTAGATAGGCAGACACACAACATCTCAAGGTGCCTGAGTCATAGCCAGCTGTTTCGCCGCCAGTGGTCCACCTGTAGAAAAATTGGTTTGTAAAAATGCTTTCCTGTCAAGACCTTAAAAGCCCATGTGCTACAATTATCCTAATTGGTTCAATTCCAAGTTTTAGAATGAGTCAGCATATTTTTATACCTGTTCAGGAACACAACCTAATAGCCAAAGTAGGGTAATTAGGTGGGTCATTTTTTTTTTGATAGCTTACTGGTGCAGACATGCTAGCTCCTTCCAGAATTTAACAACTGTACACAATGCCAAAGAATAGTTCAAAACAGTATACATGCATATAAGACTATACATACTGTAACTCTGCTGTATAGGATACGTTGAAGTACATATTTTAAGTATTTATTATACATTTTATAGATGCTAACAGCCAAAACAGTAACACACCCCTCCTGGGAAACTCATAGCTGAGCTGCAGTCGTATTCGTTGGTGAGTAGGCTAAATATGTAAATACGAAATTTTTTATATATAATGTATTCACACTGCTAACTGGCTTTTACTGTTTACTGTCTTGGGCATCATTTGCTTTACCATAATTCCTTTGCATTTGCAACAAAAAGTACAGACACCTTTAAATTCCTATTTCTTTACAAAAAAATAGATTGGGATCGTTGACGTCGCCACTAAAAGTAGCCCCCGATTATGCCCTGAGGATTGATGCGTGTGTCAGCCATGTGCTGTTTATTGGCTCACGGTGCTCCCACCCCCTTGTCAGCTTAACTCAATTGCCAGCTGACAATTCCCCTATTCTCTGTGACTTTGGCAACCTCCAACGTTGGATACGTTTAGTTTTGGTCAATAGAGTTATCCCCATAGTTTTAAAGGGACACTACTCGATTTGTGTCTGGAATAACTGTACACTTGTGGTTGAAGCAACAACATTGTTGCTTCGGCTTGGACCTCCAAGACTGCATGCCCCTCCCGCACCTTAGTGCTGAGTGGCTGGCACTCATCTCTACTCCTCCCAGCCCAGAGCACAGGCTCTCCCCTTCATAGACTCATACCTCTCCCCCTACAGCCACTTACAATACATTTACATTTACAGAATTTAGCAGACGCTTTTATCCAAAGCGTTTGTCAACAGTTGAACTGGTTTTGACAGCAGATAACATTCTCCTAGAATCAGCGCAGCTTCATGTAACAAGGTTACTTAACCTATGCATTTGCACAGCATTACTCGTTCGCTCCTCAAAACAGTCAATAATTGCAATAATCGCTATTGTGGACACTAGTTTTTTGAACATCAACCGTAAGCTGGAGCTGGAACCGTCGGCGCTCTAATGCAATTGAGGAGTGTACCTTTAATTATTTTTTGGTGTCCTTACATTTAAGTTAGTCATTAGTTAGTTAATAATTATTAACTATTAATAGTTCATTTGCTGATTATGCATTACAGGAACGTATGTCGATAAAGGGTCTGACCTCCTCGCAGGTGTTTTCAGCACCAGGACCAGCACGTTTCTGTTACACTGAAGCTTGTTCTGTTGGCTTATTAATAGAACAAGAGCAGGCCTTCGCTAAATGCCAAAGTAATCTTTCAGTCATAATTGGATTTGATGGGAGTCCGTTGCCAGAAAGACTGTGGTGAGCTCATTTCCTGCGAGAAGATTGAGGGAGGAATGGGGGGGGGGGGGGGGGGGTTGTTGGGGTTTAAGGGGGGGTGTGGTTTTGGGTGGGGGGTAAGATATTCCATTTGTCAGGGTTTGCCCGCGACCATTATCAGACCCCCGGTGG
>JAOEHI010019733.1:7500-28162 GCA_025447815.1 Percopsis transmontana | reverse complement strand
AACACAAGCACATTATAAAATCCAACACATGGTGCTTATACCCCATGTCAGCGGTTTCCACCATTTACACACCCCCCCCCCCCCCACACCCACACACACACACACACACACAAACAAACAAGCAGACAAGACATAAGATGGGAAAAGTCACAGCTGCTTATTATTGCAGACTTTGTATCACAGCCTTGAACCCCCATGCAGCCACACACACACACAGTTCACAGCCTTGCAGTTACTGTAATCACTCTGGTGAAATTTGTATTCTTATACTCTTATAAAGTGTATACTGTATGTTTGGGTCCATTTTTACATCCCTGCGATCTTCTGCAATTAGGTAAAGGAATGTTCTGGAAACACCCCCAAAACCACCCTTCCACCCTGTTTTCGACCACTAGCCAAGCAATTCGGCTACGCCGAGTAAAGGGTTTAATGCATGCAGGAGTGAGTTTAGGGGGGGGGTAGGGTCCCTTTCGATCTTTGAACTGCTGCTCTGTCTGGCTAGCAGGCTGTCTGCCTTGTTGGCCTGAAAACAATGGAGAACAGCCAGGGGTCAGCGGTGGTCAAGGAGTTTCACAAAATTAGCCCAGTCACTACTTAGGAATTTGCAAATTATTTTTCGCTGGCACAGCAAGGCTGGCTGGGGATTCTTCAGCGCCATTCCTTCTGGGGGTGTATCCTGTTGGACTGCTGTGTGCAGAACAAACCGTGCTGCCCTTCACCCCAATGCAGTGCCCACCCATCCCACACAACTTATAGAAAAAAGCCTTATTATTCCATCTATGAATCTGCCCAGGTGACGTAATGTAGCCTGCATTGTTTAGGCTAATTAGGCCCAATTAAAGTTGAATTCATGTCCTTTCATTTTGTAGTTTTGTACAACTTTTAATACTGAGGTCATTGTAAACAACACACAGTGACAAAACAGCGTTTAGCTTGACCTCCAGTGTTGCTGTGAAGGTGTTGCATTAAGACAAGGATACAGCTTTGTGTGATTTTGTCAAATTGCGCGGGAAAGATTGTCTAAAACTATTTTGAAAAAGCTTATTCGCATATGTTCCTCAAGGCCCACCCACTCATTCTATCTTCTTCTATCCTCCTGCTGAACTCTGCCTCTGCAGTGGGGGACAAACTGCAGGACAACGCAAAGCTGCAACGATGCAGAGCAGTCTCTGGTAGCCTAGCTAATGTCAACGGTTAAACAATCACAGATAAATGTACTTTTATAATCAAAGGAAATTCAGCGGAGCTATTGTTTCAAGGTGAGTTAACTCAGATTTCTTAAGTTGTTGCATGCATGTCGCGTTGCACGCACTGCTAGTTGCTCGTGATTAAAACGCAATACCGTGAACAGGAGTAGGTAGCAGGGATGTTGTTAAGAAATGCAGTCTTATCTCTATTCTGACATTCTGCCAACACCGCGTTACATGCTTTTTAGTGCGTGCGCGCTTACTATGTGTGCGTCAATGATACATTTTTACAAACCGGGCACAGATGCTTCTTGTGAAACTCTTCATACATATGTTCTGTCTCCTCTCTGAAATTATCATCAGCCCCCTTTGTAATTTAGCCTAGAAAGTAACCCTATTTCATTTTCTCGGCACTGTCACAAATTCGTGTTAAACAGTCAGTTACATACGTCACATTAGCGCAGAATAATAATAATAAATACAAATGAATTTAATTTGTAATGCGCATTTCTTTCTCTCATTGCGGTACAGCAGTCACTTCAGTAGCAAAGATAAAAGCATATAAGACAAAACACAATTCAATATATTATAAAAGAAACATCAGCAGACAGTAAAAGCCCTATGAGATACTGGAAATAAAATAAATATAGACATAGGCCTACACAAATAAGTAAAATGAGTGGGTTAAAAAACGCACACACACTTTACACCCGGCGTCATACTTAAAATAACATCGTTAAAGCGTATCATATCATATATCATCATAAAAGGCACATCATATATTCCCATGAAATACAGCTTGGTCCAATGAAACTCAAATACTTGATGGGAACACTTTAAATCATTTAGTCACTGTGGATGTTGATGCTTCAGTGTGATGTCAGATAGATAGAACAGAGAGGGAGATGATCTCAGGTGAAGTGTGAGCCAAGAGAGTTTGAAAATATAGTAAAATATAGTAAATATGTAAATATAGTTTGTAAAAATAGTCATTAGTAGGTCAATACGAAATAGAATTGTATTTATCATATCACTATGGTTACATAGATTATGTAAAATATATATTTTATAACCTGAAGAGATGGTTCACTAAGTTATACAACTTAGTTTGTCGACACATTTTAGATGTGAATGCAAATGTTTCAATTCTGATGAATTTCATTACTGCCTTTCCTGTGACTTTCTGTCGCAAAATCTTCTGAATGCATGGGTTCAAAGCTTATACAGTCTATGGTTCAGAGCTGGAACAGTTTTCTATTTATGTTTGCTAGATGGAAGTTTGGAGAGCTAACACTTCCTTATGCCTCTTGTTCAACACAGCATCATTTCCTCTTTGTTGTATTGACATAAGTGGAGCATGAATGAAACAAAAGAAACCTGAAAAGACCTGGTGCTGTGTGTGTGTGTGTGCGTGTGCGTGGGTGGGTGGAGGCTGTAAGGACTGACTTAGCCTGCTGTTGTGCCGTGATTTTTATCTTGTAATCCTTATCCCCATAAGCTTGCAGGGTAAAAGGGTGTGTCACAATAACGATATGTCACACATCATGGTCACTAAACAATAAAGAAAAAGTAAAGTAAAAGTCAATCAGTATAATACATGTATATACACACACACGCGTAAATAGGGCAGGCTATACAGTATCAACTGCCACGTCGCAACAGTACAACCTTGTAAATTTTGCGAATGTTTTATTTTGGAGTTATGTGTAATGGTCAGGCTGCTTTGACCTAAACCACAGTCTGCTGGTGCCTTGCTCTAAAGGGATCGGTCAGGCCTTCGAGAAACCAAGTGTGTGTGTGTGTGTGTGTGTGTGTGTGTGTGCACGTGTGTGTGTGTGTGTGTCTGCGTAAGAGCCGCTCTACCATGTAACAGTCTCTGACCACCGTTGAGCCCAGTTCTGCAATTTGTGGTTCTGTGGAACCAGATGGTTCACTTAAACACTATAGGCTAGCGAGTGTTAGACACTGAAAAATATAGGGAGGGTGTATGTTATCTGTGTGTGAGACAAAGATAATAAACAACAACAAGAAACACAACGGCAGTAAGTCTGATTGAAAACAACAGATCAGTTAAAACGGTTTAGAGAGGAGGTGAAAATGTGTTTCTCATCAGCGTTCTCAGATCCTTTCTCTGATGGCCATAATAGATGGCGTCCGGCTTGCTTACCCACGCTTATCTCACACTAGCCTCGCGGCCAAACCCGGCTTGTTTACGGATCTGCGCAGGTACAGTTTAGGGATAAATAACATGTTTAGCATGAAGTGGAGTAAGTTGAGGTGAATTGAGAGCTCCCCGAGACACGAATCCATACGAGAGGCCGACAGTAAACTGATACGGTCTCAATCCTCTGTCTGTCTCTATGTGTCTCAGTGTCCCCCCCCGGTGGCCTAATCGCTCCCTGCTCCCTTAAGCTAAAGGTTAATGAGCTGAGGGATCAGTAGACGTCCAAAATAGACAATTTGTTCTGAAGCCCCGCTGTCACCAAATTTCACTCCCCACCTCCTCACTGTCGTTTTGTGACCCTTGCAAAGCCTTCAGTCCCCATTCTGCAGTGATATATGATAGATCTCCTCCCATCTATCCCCCCCCCCCCATCCTTTCAAATGACAGTGTTTACATGCAAATATGCATTATTGCCTTACTCTGAATGGTAGCAGAATATGGGTGCCATGTACATGTACACCCCAGAAATGTTTTAGGCCTGTCCTAAAACCAGAATTAGTTAAACATTTAGAGAGAGTGATTGTAACCAAGCCAATTGGCAGTGGAAGGTAGGAGAAGGATGGGATCCCTATGGGCCTACATAGACAGAGGCTGCTATAGGATTGACTAATCCCAGGCCTGGTAGAGACTCTCCGCTCACGTGTTTGAGGAATTACAGGTGCCCCGGTCATCCCTCATCAGACAGGAAGCATGTGGAAAGAAAGAGGGGAAAAGTTGTGGTGTAATATTTTTGTGACAGCAGTTTATTGCTAACGTGAAATTGGCAGAGATAGGTTTATGCGTTCAAATCACAGTCCATGCTGAAGATTTTAGTGCTTAATCGCTGTTGTTATATAACATATGGTAACCTACAGAAATGGTTCTCAGATTGAGGGGTGTGGGGAGGGGGCACAAAATGCTTCCACAATTCAGGCTTCATTATTTGTCTAGTTTTATTAGCATTAATAAAATATACATAAAATATGCATAAAACATGCATTGTTTTTTCAATGCAGCTTGTTTATATATACAAATATATAAATAGTTGATATATTTAGATTATATATATGTTTATTATGTATGTATATACTGTAATCTGTGTGGATATATATATATAAACACAGTATATATACAGTATACAGTATGTGTTTAAGCATGTATGGATGTATGAATGCAAAGGGGGCATGAGATGTTTTAGGGGGTTAGACTTTGAAACCATATAAAAGAATATTTGGAAAAGTTTGCATTTTATCTAAGAAATCCAGCCAATAACCAAAATGTTATTGGCTGATACAGATGACTCCCCAACCACAGCTGAGTCAGAGAAAGAAGAATTCCCCGCATAAGTCAAGCTAAACGTTGTGTAACCTGTGACCATGCATGCCCGCTCCTGCGTTAGTCTTGCCTTCCGACCGTCTCTGTCTTGCTTTGCTGTCTCCCTATCCCCTTGATCGCTCTTTTATCTGTCCTTAAATGGACTGAATGAAAACAGAGAGGCCCCCCTGCCTGGTCGCCACCAGAGAATGAAGTGGATTGAAGAAGGCAGAGAGCGAGGCAGGGGTGACGAGATGGAGCGAGGCAGGGTGGAAAGACAGAAAGGATTAGGAGCTAATCCAGCGGGCGGCCAATCCTGGAGGAGCCCTATTTTTCCTCCAGGGCGGTGCAGACACAACAAGTTACCTGCTTTGCTCTACTGCCTTTTTCAAGTAAGCATTACCCATTATCCTCCCCTTCTGTGTTTATTTTCATTGCCTCCTAAAGCTCTGCACTCCCGTGGGACAGCTCGGCGGCATCTGAACTCTGAAATAAAGGCTAAAGAGGAGCAACAGGGCTGCAGAAAAAGAGGAGGACAGGCGTAGCTGGACGTCATTAGCCTGTGGGAGACGACAAGCGCCGTTGTATGGGTCTTAGGAGTGGGGAGAAGTGCTCAGACCACCCTAACTGAACACCCACAATCCCCCGAGACCGTTACAACCTCTCAGAGCATGTGCAGGAGGACTTACCAACAGTAAGCAACACCGTCACGACACTTCCCTAGTTGTTGTTGTTGTTTTCCAAGTTCCATGTTTTTAGCCAACATGAGAGTGGCAGTTATGAGATGATGATTTAAAAGGGCTGGGAATCCTGAGATTGTAGAAAACCTTGATTGATAAATAAAGGGATAATATTCGGCAAATAAATTCAATATGTGTATATACTATGCATAGTTTACGTTGTATAAGACAGGACCTTGAAAATAAAAGCCCCATGTAGCAGTGCTCAACCACTGTGCCTTAAAGCCACAAGGCCTCATTCTGATGTTGTGCTTTACACATTTGGCGTAACCTGGATCATAAGTAGTGGGTAGGTCGTGGTGAGTGAAATGCAGTGCATGACATTCTAGTGGGAATGTGTCTATAAGGTGACTCAATCCAATTATGCTTCCTTAACCGGTATTTATAAACTTCAACAAGTGTTTTAGACCTGCAGGTCATAGAGTCAGACTTTAGCCTACAACAGTCAAGGAAATTACTTCTTGACTTCTGGAATGTTAGGTAGACGTTTGTAAACATGGATAAGTGGCATACTGGAACTTGGGGTTATTAGGTAATAAGGTTGCTAAGTTAAGACGAACAACCTGAAAATCTCACAAGAGACATCAATAACTTAACTTTACTACCACACATACTGTCAGTTTTGTCACACAAATTGTGGTGGAATTCTTGTTGCCTGAAATCATGTCTCTAAACATATATGGAGCGGTATCTTGAACTGACGTAGACAAACCCAAATCGGAACACCCAGGCAATCCCAAATGTTCAAACCACATACGCTGTCGTAACCAGATAAAACCTTCAGATGTAACCTTGTAATTTTTATTCTTTATTATTTCTTGTGATTGAAAGCTGCTGCTGTGAAAGAGACCAGACTTGTAAGAGAGTTACTAGAAAAGATACAAAAGGGACAGGAGCAAAGAAGGGCAAAGAGAGGGAGACATACAGATTACCCTCTTTCAGAATAAAAGTGTCTGTGAAAGATTCCAAAGGGAAACCGCGGGCAAACAGGGGATGAATAGTTGGCACTACTTGTGTAGAAAAAGAGAATTATATACACATTCCCAGTGCACTGAACAACCAGACATTTGACTTTACTCTCTTCACCATTCAAGCCTTTTACAATTTGCTTCTCTGTTTTTCAGTGGACTCTGCATTAAAACTCCAAGTGGAGCTGACATATAATTGGACTTCAGTCAGCCTGATTTGAATTAAAGGGATATTGCAACGCGTTTTCGCCACCATGAGTCTGGGAAAGCTGCCAGGGATTAAGGGCCTTGTGTCTGGCTCTCAGGGAAAGCGTCGCTTTAAGAGCGACCTCTCTGTGGACATGATCAGCCCGCCGCTGGGCGACTTCCGACACACCATGCATGTGGGCCGCGGCGGGGACGTGTTTGGCGACACTTCCTTCCTTAGCAACCACGGTGGCGGCAGGGAGCCGGGAAGTCCGGACTCGGCGAACAGCTCCAAATCAACCGGCATCTTCACACGCACTTTTCGGCATGTACGGAAAATGCCTGAGCCACGGCCGCGGGGGGGCTCCCGTGACTTGTCGCCCCCGCCGCCGGCCATCTCGCCAATCATAAAGAACGCCATCTCCCTGCCACAGCTGAACGTGGACCCTCCCAATGGTTGCCTGCAGAGGGTGCTGTTCCCCAGCTCTGTGAGCTCACCAGATGACTCCCTCTACTCCTACGGTGAGATGAGATAAAGATAATGATTTAGGAGAGTTCATTGCAAAAATCTGTGTATTTTCTCCATTACAAATCCTAAAACCTGTTGTCAGATATTATCAGTAGTTCCCACAATCCACTGCTCCAGAGAGGCAGCAAGGTTCTAAATATAGACCAATAAGGAGTATGCGTCTCTACAACGTCCTTCCCACATGCCTCCAAGACAACTGACAAACAGTGTTTCTCATCTGGAATCACCTAGGCAACACCTGTACACAATTAGGGCAACAAATTAGACACTAAAGCACACAGCTGGTAGAGAGCAAAAGGTCCTCAAAGGGCATTTCCTGTCATCTCTGTGTGCTTGTGCGCTTGCTTCACTGAACCGCATAAACACAGCATTTATTGTATCGGCTAACCAATCAGCTCTTATGTGGCAGCAGTGCGTCTGTGAGAGAGAGTATAGCACAGTACAGTATACTGTATGTGGGCTGTGAGGAATTCGTTTCTGGATTCCTTATCCAACTCTAAAGGCATTTACACATTGCCCAAACAGAGCTGGGGTGTCTGTGGGCTAAGATAGGCAGCAAATGGGGGCTTGATTGGAGCATGTTGTTCTGTTGAGTGAGACACAAGCCTTTAAACCTTCTCAGCCTTTACATCACTTTAGAATAGTCCAATTGTGCCGTGGTGTGCCACTATAGCATAGCAGGTTAAAACCAGTAATGGAGGTGATTAACTGGAGTGTGTAGGGTGTTAATTACCACAATATAACTCACACATGAAGGTCATTTACACCTTTCTCTGATTGGGTGTTGGTATATCCATTTTTTTCTCCCGTGCCCAAGTAACTTTTGTCTCACAGTTTTCTCATTTTATCTTTGGGTGCATTCAGAGCCAGTGAAGTCATGGCACTGTGGAATGCGTGTGGGTTAGGGTGGTGAACGATTATCGTAGTTGTTTTTTTTTAGCCTACTACTGCCACCATGTGGTGAAGGAGTAATGCTACAGGACATATTTGCTCCAACACTTAAAGCTGCTGTAGGTAGGATTTGAGAGTTGCAATTTGAGATAGTTAAAAAAAACGAAGGAGAGTTTTATTTTGAAAATCAACAACAGAAAAACTCACCCCTTCCTCCTCCAATCAGGTAAAAGAGGCCCTGATTGGTCAGAAATCTCTGGGCGCCTGGCAAAATCTAAATCGGCTTATGCTATATCAGCAGGGGTGCCAACCAGGGCAGATATTCTCACAGAGCATTTGACTCACTGATAACTGATGGATGTCTATTATATTTCTAACAAATTTTACATTTATAGCTCTAAAATCCTACCTACAGCACCTTTTAATGCCATTCCCTTTTGAAAACTTTTTTCTCAAGGGCATCACACATCCAAATAAAATAATTGGTGATGTTTTTAGAAATATAAGGTTGGGGTAGAACCTTGATCTCAGACCTATATACACACATACCTATATACAAATGTAAGACCCTCCACAAAGCCTTCAGGTTGTCGTTAATAGTATCATGTTCATATTCAAAGAGCTATAACCTCTCCCTGTGTTTATCCCATGATTCAACACTATATAGATGACTGACGTGTCTCTTTGCCTTCGTACGACGTGCAGGTCTGCGGTCTGGTTTTGTGACGCTGCCCCGCCCCCCCCGCCTCGACAGACAGATTCAAGATGGCGACAGTACCAGGGGGTCCTACGCAGACAAAGGCGGCGTCAAGCTGACCCGCTCCGACTCCTTCACGTCATTCACCGTAGACCTCGGCCCTTCCCTTATGAGCGAGGTCCTGAGCGTGATTGGCCACCCCGGTGGCCTTCAGATGTCCAATCACAGCGGGGGGGCCGAGGACGAAGGTGACGAGGAGCAAGACGAGGAGCGAGACGAGGAGCGTGACGAGGACAGCTCTGTCATCGGGCTGGCCGTGGGGAGTCCTGCCCTGAGTTCACCCAACCCCTCTGTGGGCAGCCCGCCATCCAGGGGGGGCATGGACAACAGGGGGAGGAGCTCCTTCAGCTCGGAGTGGACGGATCAAGACAACGACAGGACGTCGCCGGAGACCCCCGACGCGTCGTTGGGGTCTCCGGCGAGGGCGGAGCCCGTCATGGAGGCGGAGAGGTTCCAGAGGGCAGCCGACGTGTTGTCGCGTCACTACGGCGGAGGGTCCTACTCGCAAGGGGGCGCTCAAAACGAGATGTCTGTCTCACCCGCTGTCGTTCGCAGCCGTAAAGCACCGTTTGCCTTCTCCGAAGAGGAGGAGGAGATCAAAGTTTAGACAGTAAAAGTCTGTGCGGAAGACGGCAGAACTTTATTGGGACCAGTATAACAAGTTGCACAAGTTTTGTCCACATAACTAAAACTATGTTGACCAGGACATGATCGACTTGTGATCAATATAAACGGTGAATATGGACTCTGGAGTTGTACAGTACACAGTCTAAGAAATTGAAAAGGAAATACAAAACACAAAACTATACAGTATAAATGCTGTAATATTTTTCTGTAGTATTTGTATACTTATAATATTGTACTCATGTTCCACAATATTGAACAGACATTTTAATGTATGGCATTACACTGACATACCGTAGTACAGTACGGAATTCATAATTTGAAGTGCATTTTCCTTTCATTTCATATTTATCCTCGAGCAATAATTATGGGACTAATGATGGTATTATAAACTGCTAAACTAATAATTGTGCTTTTTTTTTCTTCAAATATACTGATTTCTAACTGGTAAATATACACTGTTCAAAAAAATTAAAAGAACACGTAATCATCACAGTGTAACACCAAGTCAATTACACTTCAGGGATATCAATCTGTCCAGTTAGGAAGCATAAGCGATTGTGAATCAATGTCACCTGTTTTGGTGACAGGGGCACTGGAGAGGCAACAGCAAGACAACCCCCAAACAGGGAATGGCTTTACAGGTGGTGGCCATAGCCACTTGCTCTCTCCTTATCCTTTGTGACTAATTCTTCTCTAGTTTTCCATTTTGCTAGTGTCTTTGTCACTTCTGGTAGCATGAGGCGGTACCTGCAGCCCATTCAGGTTGCACAGGCAGTCCAGCACCCCCAGGATGTCACATCCATACGTGCTGTCGCAAGAAGGTTTGCTGTGTCTCACAGTACAGTCTCAAGAGCATGGAGGAGATACCAGGAGACGGGCCGTTACACGAAGAGAGCTGGATAGGGGTTAGGCATCTTGCTCAAGGATGCTTACAGGTAGGCCACCTCTGGGGCTTGCCTGTAATACCCAGCCTCATGTAGCCAGAGTGTGTAGGAAGTTCCTGGATAACAAAGGCATTGATGCCACTGACTGGCCCTTATGTTCCCCAGACCTGAATCCTATTGAGAACCTCTGGAACGTTATGTATCGGTGCATCCAACGCCGCCAAGCAGCGCCACAGACTGTCCAGGAGCTCACTGATGCCCTGATCCAGGTCTGGGAGGAGATCCCCCAGCACACCATCCGCCGTCTCATCAGGAGCATGCCCAGACGTTGTCGGGAGTGCATCCAGGCATGTGGGCATGTGGGGGCCATACACACTACTGAGTCATATCATGAGTTACCGTGATCAAATTCATGCAAGTTTGAACAGCCTGTGATTTCGATTGTTGACTTTGATTTTCGGTGCGAGGTAGAATGCAGCCCTCAGTCGGTTTGTGATTTTGGTTTCCATTGACCATTAATGTTTCCATTAATATATTTCATTTATCGAGACCCGATGCGTGATTTCAGTGTTCCCTTAATTTTTTTTGAGCAGTGTATCTGGAACACGCTTGCAAATTAGCGCTGGTATTTTAAAAGTATGATTTTATAATCATTTAGGCAGAGATACTGAAAGATAACTTAGATACTGTCACCTGTAAGAGTATATGTATCTTTTAAAGCACTTATATAAGGTCAAATTTACTCTCTTGCTTCTTGATGATCTAGCCCTCTTGACTTGGTAGACTCCTGAATTGCATTCTAGCGCCCTGAACCCCAAACGGCTTCTCCAGCTCAGTGGAGACTTAACACGTGCACAAAATTGTGGGTGGATGAACAGCGTGAGCCTATCAGAGCTGTAGTGGGAAATGCGAGCCACACAGCACTCAGGTGGGAGAGGGGCATGTCCTCTCCGAGTTTTCAAATCATTTTTTGTAATGCTGGTTCCAACCACAAAGATAATTCTGAGGAATGTCCCTTTTAATTACAGCTTTTTTGCCCCCCAAACCGACCAGATGGCACACAGCCTTCTGCCTTCCCAACACTTTTAGAAAGCAATATCAACATACAATCCCCAAGTTGTACCCCCCCTCCCCCCTCCCCCTTCAAAAGACCACACATACAACAGACCAATTGCTTTTAAACATTTTTTAATTTTGATGTGCATAATGGGAGGTTTTTAAGTAAGCACATACTGTATCGATTTACATCTGTTAATTGACATGCTGTATCGTTGCCTTGTTTGAATGACAGGATCTTCACTACTAGCTAAAGTTTCACTGTAACTGATTAGTGTCATTACTGACTCATAATGTTCAAAATAGCATGTGTAGTCCTAGCAGGTTTTGAAGGAGGTAATTTTTATGTGCCCTTTGATTTTGATGTAGCTGATTTCATCCATATCCTCAGGGTTTGGGAACTGGAGCTTCTGTCCATCAGGAAGTTCCACTTCAAACGTTTCCCCAGTCAACTTGAACACAATCTAGAAGAGAGAGAAAATGGTTTGACAGTTCATGTAGATATTTTTCCACAAATTTGAGTGCATATTTAAAGTGGTAGTATGTAAGAAATAGTATCATTATGTGATTCATTGGCATTATAAAAAAAAACTTTAGGGTATTTTCATATAACATGCATAATATCTTAACATAATTAATTAAATTACCATAATATTGCTCGGTTAAAAAGAAACTTCCAGCAGAAGTTTGTATACAAATTTTAAGCACGCAATCGGCCATATGCACTTGTAAGCACACCAGTGGTGAGATAATACACAAATCAATTACATTTTCATTTTGATTGACAAGAAAGTGTATAAGACAAGATCGCATATGAAGCAAGGCGGCGCCACCTAACACCAGTACCGTACATAGTATCTCTCACCTTGACCTCAGAGCCTCTCTTCAGGGGGTTTGGCGTTTCCCTCTTCTCGTGGCCCCAGCAACCAGCAGACTTCGAGTTGCACACAAGGATAGCCCCATCGATTTCGTCATTGAAACGGGGGTTAAAGTGCAGTGCCACATTGTCTTTATTACTTCCCAGGTCAATTTGGAACCTGAAAAGATTGTTAATTACATACAAACACTTAAGTCTGTGCAGTGATTATATTAAATTGAATATTGAATATATTTTGTACATTAAACTGATCTGCACACTATCATACCGCTCTTATATTTACGTTGCTTAAAGATATATCCTCTTTTTGCGCAATGTTCTACTTGATGAAAAATAAGTGGCTACAATGAAAGACATGTAAACTTACCTCTCAGCATCCTCATAAATGATTCCTTTTACTTTGAGTTGATCTCCAGCTCTGAGGTGCACATTCTTTAATTCAAGTTCCTAAAGAAAATTTTTATTAAGGGTGTTAAAGTGTTAAGTTATCTTCTTTGCACTGACTTATAATACACAATGTAATTTCAAGCATAACAAATGTTCATGGCTTACCAAAATATAATCAAAAACATACCATGATCACGTTCTAGTTGTTGTGGAATATTCCTGAAAATAAGGTATGGTATGGTATGGTTTCCACAGTCCTCTTATCTGAAAAATAAAAATTGGTTTGGTTGGGAAGGTGTGGACTTTTTATAGACTAGTAAGACCATCTTGCTTTTGCAAGCTTCACAATTTTTGCACTCTGCATATTAATAGAAACTCCACCTGTGTTAATCAATATTGAACCAGGTCCAACTTATCAGACCCACGTGGTTTGATTGGTTGTAGGTGGAAGCTGATTAAGTGTTCATTCATGCTAAATGAAATGCCTCTTTGATCAATGAAACAATTGTTCATTGTGACCAGCAAATGAACAGGCATGGCCAGGCTTGTCAAACATTACTGATTACTTTGCATTAATGATTACATTATTTTTTAGTTTAATTTCATCATAATAAGATGGAATATTTTGTATTTAATTGCATGAAAATATTAACATTTATAATCGCCTGTTTTCGTATCCCTCAAGTTTCCGCTACCTTGCCGGATATGACGTCCCAAAGTAAACAGTCGAGCTGTCAGATCATCATGAAATGAAATATTTGTAAATATATATATATATATATATATAAATATATAAACATCGGTCTTGTGTTAAGATCAAGAAACATTTATGTAAGAATAACCGGAGAGAATTTCGATTGTAGGTAAGGTCAATCGTGCTTTATTTCACCTGCTGCTAGCCGTGCTACACTAACCTGGAGCTAAATAACAGTTACCGATACAGTAGCCCTTTCCTCTCAAACGTTATTGTTGCTTTTTTCCCCCCGTCACTAGCGATTTTTTTATTTTATTTTAAGCTATCCTATTTTTAATATGATGCCATTGTGTTCTTAAATTAAAATTGTTGTGTAACTTCTGTATTTTATTTTGAACATTTGAAATGTTGTCTTGTTTCTCGCTAGTTACGGTATACCCTGGTTATACCTTGACTGAATGCACTGTTTAACGATAAAATGTAGCCATAATACTAGCCAATATTTGTGTATACTTATCAGTTCCTTGCATATTCCCTAACTATTTCATACTACTTTGCATTGGACAGTAAAGACCCTGTCCTGCAATGTTCTCAGACATGGCCTATGAGTTGGAGGAGGACAAGTTGTGAGTAACCACATTTATCTTGTTTACTTTTTTATAATGTGACAAGAGATAAACAATGTAATAACACAATTTATGGGTGGTTACCTTATGTATACCACCCAAAATAACTGTCTGTAGATATCCAGGGACTTTAAAATATATGGGTATTATCTGTGTATGTATTCATGTATAGCTTCTATGTTTGTCATCTACACAGGGGAATACCAACGGTGCCTGGCACTGTGACTCTGAAGAAAGATGGTCAAAACCTGATTGGGATCAGCATTGGGGGTGGGGCCCAGCACTGCCCCTGCCTCTACATAGTGCAGGTATGTACCTGTCTTTGGCATAGTGGTTAGCACGCTTGCCTCACACCTACAAGGCAATGGACTGCTAATCCATTGTGCTCTGCACGCATGGGTTCGAATCCCATCCCCGTCCTTTCCTTACCAAGCATCTTCTCTAAAAGTGCTATTGTGACAACATGGTCCTTTGGGACAGGATAGTCAAGTGGTCTAGGTGTTGGACTCCCAGCCGTAAGGTCATGGGTTCGAGCCCCAGAGTCGGCCTACCTGTAAGCATCCTTGAGCAAGATGCCTAACCCCTATCTGCTCCATGTAATAGAACAATGTAATTGTAAGTCGCTTTGGGTAAAAGCGTCTGCTAAATGCTGTAAAAAATAAGGTATTCAGTCTTGATCTTAACACACTCGCTATGCCTTTTTAAATATCTTAGTGTCACTATTTACGTCCACACAGAAACACTGTGAGCGACATGTAGCCTCGGTTTGATACATTGCTATCTTTTCAATATGACCACTGCTGTCTGCCAGGTCTTTGACAACACCCCTGCTGCGCTGGATGGGACGCTGGCAGCTGGTGATGAAATCACTGGCGTGAATGGCAAACCTGTTAAGGGAAGAACCAAGGTGGAGGTGGCCAAAATGATTCAAGCTGTGCAGGTACGCAGTCAATGTGGGAGTCATTTTCAGTTGCCATTCTTGGTACTGAACGTTACCATATAGTATATAACATACAGTAGCCTATACCAGTACTGTTGCTGAAAAATAACTGCCAACGTTAGTTGTTGTTATTGTTAATTGTTGTTAATATTTTTAAAACTAAAAACCAACCTTGTGTTGGTATTGGTATATTTTGAGAACAGTACTGATGTGTAAACAGTCCAGTTTTATCACTGATTACCAGGTCGTATATATAATTATATAATAATATAAAAATAGTACAATTAAAACTCAATAATGTATCTTTACTTCACACAAATGAAAACAGTGTAAGGTTCAAGAGTCACTCACCGTTGCCTGCAATATCCAGCCTAAATAAACTTCCCCGCCTTTTTAGATGCCCTGTCCTTCAAGTGCAGGGAAGTTCTGTTTTGGAGGCAGCTTCTGACATTCAGTAAAGTAGAGGGTGTGCGTCACACACCGGGACAATGAGTGGAATCGCATAGCATAGCATCATCAGCATGGAGCGCTGTGTGGATTTTGTGAACGCCAGATCTATTGTTAACACACAGGAACTCCACATGATGGATAAAAGAGGGTCCAGTGTGGGGATCTAGCTAGGATTACATTGCAACGCTGCCACTGCTAAAACTGCATGTGGAAATCATTTTGGTTTCGCAAAATGTTTAATGGTGCACCCTGTTGTCCCCTTTTTGATTTTACTTTTCAAACGATCTAGTCTCAGTACATGAGTAATCTGGTTTTATTTATTTTTGTCTCCCCTGCTTTTACAGGAAGAAGCAATAATCCATTACAACAAATTGCAGGCAGACCCCAAGCAAGGAAAGTCTCTGGACATAGGTAACTGCCTAATCAAAGACATTTTACATAGAATCACTGGCTGGGTTTTTATGCTGTGTTGAAAGTAAATGAATCATAACTAATTGTGGTCAAATCGTACTTTACCTAATCAAGCAATATGATTTAGTACAGCTCATTCCACTCGTACTACTGCAATAAAAGCCAGCACAATCTTTATTCGCCGTGGGTTGTGTGTTTCAGTGCTGAAGAAGGTTAAACACCGCCTGGTTGAAAATATGAGTTCAGGCACAGCAGACGCTCTTGGCCTCAGTAGAGCCATTCTGTGCAATGGTGAGCCTGCCATAGACATTACTGGCCCCACTGTTGAAAATACATCTATCATTTAAGATAATCTGGCATCCTCACGCTTAGTTCGATTTATGTTTCTTTATAGATGGACTAGTCAAAAGACTAGAGGAGCTGGAGAAAACAGCAGAGCTTTACAAAGGTGAAACATTTAAAAGCTGTAATTTAACAATTTCAAAGTTTTCTATCTGAAACGAGTTTTCTATCTGAGTCAGAGGACATTGGTGACTCGTCACATTAGCCATTGACAGAGATGTGATTTTGTTATTGCTCTGTGTTTCCTCATAGGGCTAATGGAGCACACAAAGAGACTGCTCAGAGCCTTTTTTGAACTCTCGCAAACTCACAGAGGTGAGATATTATGCTTGAAATGACCAATAAAATAGGTTTAATTTTATAATTGTACAATATCTATACTTTTAATGTTTTATTGGCCCAAGGGGTTATATACTATGTCACCAAGGGGACATATACTATGTCACTTCTGATATGAAGATTGGGGCTGCAGCTTAGATGATTATTGCAGTACATTTTAACAGCCAGAATAGTATGTTGATAAAAAAATAATATATATATATATGGTGTTTAACATGTTTACCTCCTCCAGCGTTTGGAGATGTGTTCTCTGTCATTGGGGTTCGGGAGCCCCAGGCTGCAGCCAGTGAGGCCTTTGTAAAGTTTGCTGAGGCTCATCGAAACATTGAGAAATACGGCATTCAGCTGTTAAAAACCATTAAGCCTGTGAGTACAGAATGTTGTTCAGAGCCCAGAGGATTGGTCCGCCTTTGAAATTCTCTGATTTATTAAAAAGGACTGAAAGCTCAGCCTGTTTTTATTGTTTATGGTGAACACTGTCTAGCAGAGCATACTGTACTGTGGTTCTCAGTCCTTTTGGTACCCCATACTAAGTACTGTACTGTAGTCACTTTACATCACTTTAAGCTGTTTTCTGTTGTTTTCAATTCATTTATTGAACTGTTGGTCACTGAGAACCAAAGACCACAGAAACACTGTCTAAATGTGTCCCTACGCCCAACTCTGTTGCACAGATGCTCCATGACCTGAACACGTACCTTCACAAGGCCATACCAGACACTAAGCTCACCATCCGCAAATACCTAGATGTTAAGTTTGAATACCTGGTAAGGTCACGTCCCTGTGTGTGTGGTCTAGCAGTTATACAGGACTGAATGTTGAACAATGACTAATAGTGTTGCTGGCTTTCAGTCCTACTGTCTGAAGGTGAAGGAAATGGATGATGAAGAATACAGCAGCATTGTGAGTAGCCGTCTGTCCAACTCTTCAGTACATTAAATATGTCAAATGAGGGACAGGAAGAGGTTGCATGATGGGTGCCTTTTTTGTCATTGTATAGTATGTTGTTGTTTTTTTGTTGTATTTTATTTGCATAGCCTTGAATCACAGAACTCAATTGTATACTCTGAGGGCTTCGGTGAGATGTTACTTTCCTAAATCTTAAATACGTGTGTTGTTCCTACACAAGGGAGAATATTTCCAGAATTGAAGACTTTATTAATACTGGTAAAGTAACTCAAGTCATCTGGAAAAAGGCGTAGCAGACCTTTCCTGTTAATTCCGTGGCTCCATAAAGTCAAACACAGATTTAGTGTTTACGGTTCTGCTAACGCATTAGAGGACTGAGTCTAGCGCTGCTGCTTTCAGGCCGTGGGGGAGCCCATGTATCGCGTCAGCACTGGGAACTACGAGTACCGCCTCATCCTGAGGTGTCGGCAGGAGGCCCGTGCACGGTTTGCCAAGATGAGGAAGGACGTCCTGGAGAAGATAGAACTGCTGGATCAGAAACACGGTGGGTCGTGATTAGACAGTACCACCTCACAGCACAGTACCAATCACAATGAAAGATACAGACAAAAAGTCACAGTAAAATATACAGTATACATTTAATATTAATATTATATATATATATATATTAACAATAATAATTATAAGAAGAAGAATATTAATAAGAAGAATAAGAATAAGAATAAATAAATCCAAGGCAGATGCATATAGCCTAGGTCAATGTGATCTAAGTCCGACAATATGAAAATGACATTACAAAATAAAAATTACAAACAATTAATATATTAATATTAATATATATTCAAATATATTCCATGTGTTGTGACATGATATACAGTCATTTGGATAGATTGCATAAGTAGGGCTATAGTGATACTAGATAGATGATAGTGGCGTAGTCGATCGCGGTGCAGAAGAGGTCCACTATTAAGGTTGTGAATTGTGTAATGTCTGATCACAATGTGGCATGATATTATGCCCACCCCTGTAACAGATTACATTAGGTTTCTATAACAACCCTCCCGTCCCCCTTGCCTGTCTCCAGTCCAGGACATCGTGTTCCAGCTGCAGCGCTTTGTGTCGGGCATGTCGCACTACTACGACGCGTGTTACGCCGTCCTTAAGGAGGCCGACGTCTTCCCCATCGAGGTGGACCTCTCCCGCACCACGCTCAACTACCGCAGCCAGCCGCACTCCTACACAGAATATGAGGATGAAGACGAAGACGAGGGCGGGGAAGGAGAGCACAAAGGGAGTGGGGAAGGCCCACAGGCGGAGAATGGCGGAGAGAAGCTGATAGATGATGAATGAGCTTGTGGCGTGTGTTGGTTTTGCTATGGAGGGGCAGTCAGGTGAATCTCAGCGCCCTCATCTAACAATGATCTTTCTCTTTTCATTAACGTGGTCTACACACTGGAGTACTCTAACTACTGAAAAGTGCTGCCACACTACTGAATATTGGTCTTGATGAAGTGCATCTCATAACATGTAGACTCTTTAAGCGTTCCTATGGCAATTATCATTTAACTTAGTAGGTTTAAAAGGGGTAGTGTGTAGAATTTACTATCAGTATGCAAAGTATTTTAAAAGCTGCAGTTTTGAGCAGGGTATTTTTATATGTAATGTGCACGTGCATAATACCTAAGCAGAATTTATGGTTTGCCTCCATCTCTCACTTGAGAGGAACTACAGTGCTTTTAGCAGAAGCACATGATTGGACAAAGTACATGCACTGGCACAGACAGATGTAACATAAACCTATATCACATGGGATGCGATGGCCAAGGCTCCCGCAACTCTTAAAGGGGCTACTGATCTTTTATTAAACCCTGGGGTCTGTAGCTTCCTTTACGTCATTACTAAGGCACAGACACGCACCCCCGTATATATCTGGTATAGGTTTTGAGGCACCCGTCTTGTCTCATTTCTGCCCCCAATGGACAGTAAATACACATTGCCCCTTTAAAACTCCTGGTTCCATGGTAACATTTTCAAGGTCCTGGATTTATTTTGATAGCTTGTTATTTATAAGGCCAACTGTCCTTCAGATTCTGCTCATTGGAAAATGGGATTTATTTTGACCTGAGGGCTGTGGACAGGTTCTTACGCTTCATAGTAGACGTAGGTGCGCCTTTTCCCCCCCAGCTGCAGTGCCTTTGCAGGGAGAAATTACAGTATATTCAAGCTTTTGCATTTAGCAGCCTTTAGAGGGAGCTCTTTCTGAGAATGCTACTATTTTCTCGTTTTTGATTAGATACTCTGGCACATACTGTAGATATACAGCAGAGACTGCCAGTAGGAAGGTCTTTCTGTGTCTATTCATCAAAATACATCAAAATACTTCCCAACACATGTCCCCTTTCTGTGCAGAGAGATGGATCTCCCACCCCCAACATTTCCCAGTTATTTCTCATCATGATGGGTGAAATGTCATACATTTAAAAGCTTGGTTTTATGTTCATCATCATGTTTTTATGTTTGTTTCGGCCTGGGGGGGGAATAAACGAGACAAACTGAGATGTATTACTTTAAAAAACTGCAAACACTATGTAGAGCTATTTATTTAAAAAAGGAGGACCACGTTATAATTCCTAAATGGTATTTTAAATGTTATTTTATAATATGTTAATTTGTGTGATTTTGCTGTTGCACACAGTATGGATCTGAAGTGTTTGACTGTGCCACGCAGTGTACTCAGTCAGTACCATTTTATGTTCAGAATGACTATTTGATTTCATTGTTGAAAAGATGTCTGTCACTTTTAGTCATCACATCAGATTAAATTGTGCTCTGAATTACTGTTCTGAAAAACTGTCCAAATAACTCGGAATGTCTTCAATAAAAAGGAAATACAACTGTAAACTGTTCACTATGATGGTCAACAATTTAACATTATCCCATCTTTTGAACGTGCGGACAAAAAGTATGAAATCTGGTTATAATTTTAACTGTTAACGCAGAAGGCCTATATATCAAAAAATATTTTTTGTAATATTTATGGCCAGACGAACAGCCTATAGGCTTTACTATAGGTATCAGAATGTCAATGGGCTTTACCGTAGCTTATCAGAAAGTTCTCGGTTTATCCGGTTTATCGGGTTTATCGACCTTAAACTCGTCACCAGTGACGTAGTGACATCTGGTCTCGCGGTTTGCGTGAAATAAACTTTTTCTTACCAGATTCGATTTTGTTGTTGAAAATATATTCATGTAACATTCAACATATTACTCATAACCCCATATTCAATATATATACATTATATATATAACATGTAATGTATAAATAAGATGGGTCTGCTGTTCAAA
>JAOEHI010019733.1:0-5000 GCA_025447815.1 Percopsis transmontana | reverse complement strand
ATAAGCACTGGGATTTTCATGTCAGCGAACCCCACACAGCAACTGGAAAACTCTCTTTCAGCAGTTACCCTGGTAGGCACCAATAATCCATGCTTTTCCCACATGCATTGTGCTACATTGTATGTTTTCAAATTTGCCATTTGCTATTTGCCATTTGTAGTTTTATAGAAATACCTGGAAAATTAATTGAGACAATTTGCACGGTGTTCCGAGATAACTATTACAATATTTGTATATTATGTTACAGTGGATAGAAAGTGACTTAAACACATCAATGTATGTGCATTTGGAAACATTATGCTTCCATTGTGAGAGGTTATGACCAGTGGTTGTGTTTCGCTCCTGAATATTGGTAATATTTGGCACAAAAGACAAGAATCAACGTGTCTCTTGCTCCCCACACCCCCGCTCCCGCCTGCCCCCCCTCCTGTAGGGTTTCTGGTGTCTCTGGATGACTTTTACCTCCTGGGCAGCGGTCTCATGATGACCCAGACCACCAACAACGTCTTCAACTCCTCCCTGTTCTCCATCATCACGCCCAGCAGCCTGCTGGCATGGCAGAGGGTCAGGCTGGCTCACAGTCTGGCGAAGAATGGAGAGGAATGGGCCGAAATCTTCTCCGCGTACAACTCTGGTGTGTAGTTTACAAGGTTTACAGTAATCTTTACCTAATGGATACAAAAAAAAAGAAAAGGTAAAGCCAACAGTTGAAAGGTTACAGCACCCAGAGAACCCACATTTCCTCCCCCCAGCTTGCTGTTTTTGTTTTTTGCACAAAAGTACATGTACATAGGATTTGAGAAGTGGGGGCGGGGGGTTAGAGAAGGTGTGAGTGTATGAGCTCTGGGGGACAGGTTGGAATAATACTTACTTTCTGACTAAAACAACAATATTCAACCCCAGGGGTAATTCCAGATGCAACCTGAGCAGTTTTTCTTAAATAATAAAAGGGCATGTACAGATACACCTAGAGTAATAAATGAAAGAGAAAAATAAAACTATAATTGTGATTAGGGACTGTATGTATTAACTTGACTTGGCCTGATAGTAAATAGACATTTGCCAATTTTTCAGATTTTATTTTTACGAGCATTATTTTATTCTTCCGGTCCTCACACACTTCAGGCACGTACAACAACCAGTACATGGTGCTGGACAGGAGCAAAGTGAAGCTCGGCCACAGCATCGATGATGGAGCGCTGACTGTGGTGGAGCAGATCCCTGGGCTGGTGGAGTACTCAGACCAGACACAGGCCCTGCGCAGAGGTACTGAAAAGACTGGGGGAGGAGGGGGGGATTAACCTAATTAGAATAAAGCTACACAACATGGACCAATCACGCGGCTTTGGACCAACCACTGCTATTCTTCAACACAAATCTTTTGAATGTTGCACCTTGACGCCGAATTATTACCTGCAAATTATAATTACACTTGGATTGTAAATGGGGAGTAGACTAAAACACGAATGGATAGATACATTTAAAGGCTCATTCCAATTTTGATTTATTTCCTATAATTTGGGATGGATGTTTCTCCCTTCGAGCAGAACTTTCCATGTCCTTACTTGATTGGCTATCTGGCTGGGAGTGGGAGGATAGGTTAGAGATGATTAATGTCACACCAGGGGCCAAATCTGACTGCCTTTTTGGCTAAATGACATGTCATCTGTCATGAGATCAGCCGTTAAGGGTCCCTTCAGACAACCCAAAGGGGGGAAAATTTTTAAATTTTATGATGGATACCTTTTTAATTGAAAGAAATCATAGCTTGTTGCTTTCGATGTTCCGAGACATTTCAATATTCTGTGTAGCATTGCTTGAGTCTCTCTCCTCCTCCTGTTGAAATGGATTTACTTTCTCTCTGCATCAGGCTACTGGCCGTCCTACAATGTTCCCTTCCACAGGGATATCTACATGCTGAGCGGCTATGGGCAGATGTGGGAGAAGTACGGGAACGACTTCTCGTACGACCTCTGTCCCCGGGCCAAGATCTTCCGCCGTGACCAAGCACAGGTCAAGGATCTGGACTCTTTGAAGTACATCATGAGGTTCAATGGTGTGTAGTCTGTTGTGAGTTCACTTGTCATACCTTATAGGTAGCTTTGACTTGCACTTGTACCAGACAGTGCACTTTGAGGTGGTTGATTTATTTTGTTAAAGCTCCAATCTTAAACTTTCCTCAGGGGAATGTTGCATCTAATACCAGGTATTATTCCAAACCCACCAAGTTTTGGAGCAGGGCCAGCACATGTTATGGTATAGTTATGGTAGCCCAGAAATTGATTTTAATAGCCTGGTAATACCATCCTATTGCAAGCTCTGCCCAAGATTTGCTTCACTTTACATATCAGTCTGGGAACTCTCAACTGAAAAGTGTTTGTCCAGCAGAGAACCAGTGGAGAGTCAGCATCCAGGTGGGTTCAGTTCAGTTGGTGCCGAAAGCAATTGAGTCCATGCAAATCCTCCCTACATGGGTCTTGTTCTGATTGGTTGAAGGTGGTCCAATCGTCTGCTAGTGCCTGTGTTTGAAAATCACAGTCAAACAAATTTGTTGTTCTGGTTAGTTAAAGGTGGTCCAATAACTTGCTATTGACACCACTTTGACTGTTTTTCAATTGAGAGTACCCAGACTGATATGTAAAGAGGAGCAAATTATTGAGATGGAACTTTTTTTTGCTAATGCTAATTTTTTATCAGCAGATTCATATTTATATTTAAAATGGGAACCGATACATGAAACAGGAATAGTGAGTGGCTGTGCATTTATGTTCTAGTTTGTTGTTGTTTTTTTTGTCCAAAAACACACCACTTACCACCTACTCTTGCTGGAGAGGTGGGTTTTGTGACTATATTACTCCAACAGTCAAACCAACAGTCTTATGTGTAATAACGTTAGGATATAGACAACATGTCACCCCTCCACAGGAACAAACGAGAGGGGAAAAACCTCAACTGATGATCTCAGAGTAAAACACTTCCTATTACTAGTTAATACGTATATGCCTATCCACTCTGACGGAGAAACCGCTGGTGTTTTGTGATATTCCCGGCATCAACACCGAATTTCATCAACAAGCAGTAGGATGAGCCATTTTCCATCAGTCAGCAAATTCTTCTTCTTGTTTAAACGTCAATTTAGTTTAGTTTAGTTTAGTTTTGTAGTCTTCCTTTGTTAGATAATTTTAAAGATTATTTGTTAGTTTTTGTTTTTCCTTTCAGACTACAAAGAGGATCCATATTCCAAAGGGGATCCTTGTAAATCGATATGCTGCCGTAACGACCTGCAGGCAAAGAATCCATCACCCGGAGGTTGCTATGACACCAAGGTATTGGTAGCTTTGTTTTCACTCTCTGTCTGTCTATGTGCTCATCTCTTTTCTAATTTGGTTTTCTTTTGTCTTCCGTTTTCATTTACATTTACAGCATTTAGCAGACGTTTTTATTCAAAGCGACTTACAATCAGTACATTTGTCAACAGTTGAACCGGATAAACACCAGTTTTACAAGTAGATAACATTCTCCTAGAATAAGGACAGCATCATGTAACCATGGTTACTTTACCTATGCATTTGCACAACATTACTCGAAGGTTTATCATTTAATCCTTAAAACAGTTTACTAATTACAATATACAAAGTTATCATTCACACTTCAAGTTTACAATCTTCAAACAGTAAATAATTGCTAATTGCGAAGTGCTTAAAATTTTAAGAGCTGATCTAGCAGAGTGGAAGGAATTTATTTTTCTTTTTTCCCCCACTCAGGTAACAGATTTTCACATGGCCGAGCAGTTTCGAGCAGAGGCGCTGAATGGGCCGACAACACAGGGAGGCCTGCCTCCATTTTCTTGGGACAAGTTTAACAGTACGGTTCACCGGGGCCTACCGGAGTACTACAACTTCTCATTTGTCAGCATGCAGCCCTTTCTCTTCAAGCCCTGAAAGGCAGAAGGGGTACTATGTGTGTCCGTTGAATGTTTGTTTTAAGGAACAATGAATGTAATTTGTTGTGGACACGACCCGATGTTACACAGGAGATCTAAAGCAATACCAAAGTCTGCACAATTTTACGACTTGCTGGATGCTTCCCTGCTCGTTTGTCAAATCGCACTGTTGCTCGACTATTAACATCTGGGGAAAGAGATTAAATATGAAATCTTTTTAGTTCTTTGAGACCTTTGCCTTGTACCATTTTTATTATTTGGACAATCATGATCAAAGACTGTTTTGGTCCGAAATGTTTATTCTTGTCTTAAATTGAAAGCCATATTTGTGTTTCTGATCTCTATTTTGTATGTGATTGAAGGTTTTCAAGCATGTGGACACATATTTAACTAATGCGATGTTAATCTCAGGGCTATTTGAATGCCATGATTTACCCTTGACCATCCATTTTTGTGTGAATTATGTTCTACATTTGATTTCATGCAGTGCTGTACAAGTTAGAATTTCTTATTCTTATAGTTAATTAAAAATTTAAATTGTGAGTATCTTTAAATTCCCAAGCCTTGCTTACATCTTGTTTTTGTGCATTGCTAACTCAAAACCAGCCTGTTGAAGTGCGGAACATTGCCTGTGTAATTAATGGCCTGACATGGCTGTGTCATTCATTGAGGCGAGCAGAGAACCTCGGCTTGGGTTGGATTAATGGTAACCTGAAAAAAATGAAACTAATTTGATCAGCGTATTTGAATTACTTTTATAGGAACCCATGAAACATTGACATTATCTTTTTAATTTATGCCAAATTTTAAACAAATGTATTGTTTGTTTGATTAGTGTGTTCAAATGATAATATACAGCGATCAGCCATAACATTAGGACCACTGACAGGTGACGTGAATAACACTGATAATCTCATTGTCATGGCACCTGTCAGTGGGTGGTATATATTAGGTAACAAGTGAACATTTTACATGTACATTTTACATTTACAGCATTTAGCAGATGCTTTTATCCAAAGCAACTTACAATTAGTACATTTGTCAACAGTTGAACTGG
>JAOEHI010019722.1:2963-22362 GCA_025447815.1 Percopsis transmontana | reverse complement strand
GTGAACTACTGTATTTTTTCCTATTTGCTTAATGATTTGAGCAATCTTTCTTTTGTTAAAAATCACTATTCTGCCCTCGATACTGGAGAAATTTAAAAAATAGATTTCCAATTTATTATTGCTACATAAAAGTTATTTGTATTTTTTTATTTTCACTAAAAATCCCTATTTTGTGAAGTAAAACTTCTACTCGGCTCAGGGGTGCTCATGAGATGGCAGTTGTTGATGGCAGTTGTAACTAACTCTAGCCGGAGAGCGAAATCAACCATAGCAACAGCATAAGTTTGTATGTTGGCATGAAGCATGAAGCTAAAAAGTTGTGGATATCAGCATTTTAAGAGTGAATTATCATGAGGTGTACATTCACTGTTATTCAGATGACTGTCATGGTTGACACCTTGTCATGGAGACTCCATCTTCGGCCTTCTCTGCTAGACTGCGGGGCCTGCTTGTGGATGCATTCTGGGCAGCAACAGTCAACCCAGTGCTACTTAAAGCTCAATGACTCGGCGTAAAGTCTTCCATTGTGCCCTCTCTCTTTATCCCTCTCCAACAGACACTGGGCTGGCGCAATGACACCCAGGGAGCACCCAGATACGGCTCGGGACGATGCCAAGCGGACTCCGAGGGCACGAAGTTGCCAAGTTTCGTAGTTGAGCTAACCACCCTCAAATGGGGTTGAAAGTTTAATGCTCTTGTTAATTTCACGGCGCGGGCTTTTAAGTAACGTGTGCACGGAGGCTGACGTTAAAGCCAAGCGCACACCTGCCAGAAGGGGAAAGACACGGTACACCCGATGTTGTCTCGCTTGTGCGCAGGCACCCGTGAAATCACCGTGTATGAGGTGCGTGCAAGGTCAAGACAAAGCTGTCTGGCTCGTGTGGGCTGGATTTAATGAACCAAGTCTATCATGAGCTTTCTGTTTGCTATCTCCATTGCGCTCCATTGTATCTCAGTTTGAATCGATCGCTATACCAAGCAGAATATTTCATTCTGAACATCGTAAACAGCGGGAAATAAGGTCCGGCAATGGTTTGTTTGCATTACATCGCCCCCAGAAGCACATATTTCCCTCCCCAGCTCAGTTTATACTTTCAAACAGCCGTCGACACAAGTATCTGTGGCTGTAGGAGAGGGGTAGAGATGAGTGCTAGTCACTCAGGTGTGGGAGGGGCATTAAATTAAAATGACCACCATTACTGTAATGCTGGTTTCATCCTCAGGGGCAATTCATAACACAAATCAAGGAGTTAAAGGGGCAATCAGAGTTTATTTTGCTGCCGTTAGCAATGTTGGTTTCAAAGGCGAGAGCGAGACCAACCCCTCCCCCACCTGAAAACGCAGCGTGCGACGGTGGTGCCCCAAACCCCGCCCGTTTTCAAACCGTTTTCAAACCGTTTTCAAACCAGGCCAGTCAGTTTGCAGTAGCAGATCGGGGCGACTTTCGGGTTTCGGGGGGGCACATACACACACTGGGACAAAATGTCCCATTGGCTTGTCCCTTTAAGGACCCCATATTAGCAAACACCTGATATCTTCTGTCCAATAAGGGCAGGGGGGGGGGGGGGGTGTACACACAGGTAGGCAGCCTTGCCCTCCTCCATCTCCTTGCCCTTGCCGCCGGTGGCCGTCTTCTTGCTGCAGAGGGCGCGGGTGAGGCACATGAGGAGGCCGCACTGCCGCAGGAAGAAGCAGCTGATGTCCACCAGCACCAGCAGCAGCAGCAGGGCACCCAGGCCCAGGGCCACCACCGCGCCCAGCCCCAGCCCGCTGAACAGGGATTCTGCTGAGGCAGCCAAAGCACGCACGCACGCACGCACGCACGCACGCACGCACGCACACACACACACACACACAGGGAAAGAAAACACTGTCACCAATGCTTGTTCATACATCGTTTGGAGAGAACATGATAGAATAGAATAGAACAGAATAGAATAGAGCCGGGCAGAACAACATAATAGAACAAAAATAGAATAGAATGGAATGATGTCTAGAACATCATTATATCATATTTTGTTCTCACTTCATATATAAGAGGTAGTGTGTATTAATATATATACTGTTATAGTACATACGGGATACAGTGCCTTGCTCAAGGACGCGTCAAAAGGACAAGGTCTCGTGTAGGAATGGCTAATGAAACCCAGAGTTAGACGGGCCCCGGGGATAAATGTCGAAAAACAGTAGTATCGATAAACTCCGACGTTATCGGTTCTGCCCATGGTGCTGGAGAAAATAAAAAAATAGATGTCCTCTTTCTTATTGCTACATAAAAGTTATCTTTCACATTTTATCTCACCAACTCTTGCTTATTAAGACATTCATCTATGAAGCATTTTGGCTATTCCCAATCCAGAAGAGAAGAGATCTCTCTCTCTGACACCCTGCAGCACACACACACACACACACACACACACACACACACAGGTATATGCAAGCATATGCTTCGTAGCCACTTATTTCTTCATGAGCGTAGCGCATACCTACCCAAATGTGTCATTTCAGAAAACACGTATCTATTGAGACAGCCAACTTCTTGACACCAAATCTAGACACATTGTTTAAAAAAAAAGTAAAAATTGCTGACATTATATGATGCTCACTCAAATGTCCCAAATTTCTTTTTTACTATCACTTGGCATTGGGATTATTGATGGTACAGAGGGCAAAATTATCTTAGAAATACATCTGGCAACGCTGCATGGAGTTAACTAAATTCTACAAACATGGTTTAGTGATTAAAAGTAACCATGAAGTAGGAGGGTGGCTATATGAAGGGTGATAGAAATCACTCGAGACCCCTCAGGAGTGTGTCGGTTGATTTCCTGACAGACAGGTGCCAGGCCCAAATCCTCTCTCGCCCAAGGAAAGTGGAAATCTGTGAAATCTCTCACAGCACAAATTCATTTCAACCCTTGGAAAGTTTCATGACAGCCAGCGAACTTTCAAACACAAGGCTTGATGTGCTAGACAAACTGACCGTCAACTGGTAAACATCACAGGACTTCACATCTCTGACAGACTTAAAACAAGCAGTTGAATGTATTTTTAACCACCTAGAAAGCCCAGCTCATACACAAGCGTGATCCCGTTAAAACGTCACAAGATTCAGAACTTGACTGTCTTTCAACCTCGTCTCCAAATCGGGTTTCAAACGTCTGACTTTCCAAGGTAATATTTGAATTAATTCATGTCTACTATGAACTTTTATGTTGTAGCTACCGGCAATAAATGGAAAAATATTTTTCTATTTTTTTACTTTTAAAACTTTTTAACAGTCAGCAATCCTAGCAAACGGCAATGGGGAACAGCCAACAGGCAATGCAATGGAAAGTTAGCAGAAAACCGCAAGGAACGTGTCATGGGAAAATTACCAGCAGTAGAAATCTGACCTAATACCTAATTTCTGTTATATAATGAGCCCTGTATCTGACTGCATTTCGAACAAACATGATATTAAGAAAACCGGGCAATTGTTTCGAGAGATTCTCTGTCGAGCGAGAATGTCTTGACTAACCGGGGAAGCCATCATACAATGTTCATCTGGTACACAGTGTGCGCACACGGGGAAGAGGGGGTTGTTTATTAGTTGGTTTGCAGAAAGACGGTTCATTGTGTACGTTCGTTGAGTCATTTTTAATAAGACATTTCCACACGGCGCAGCCATGACGACCGGAGCCCATGACCAGGTGATTTCAATCATTAATTCCCTGTATTGGAAATCACCGGGTTAAGTGAACCAGCGGAAGGACAGAAACCACCTGGCAGGACTCCCTGAAGTCGGGCTCACCCCCCTCTGCCGTTGGGGTGCAAACACGACCCACAGCTATCGGCCCTGGGCTGACAGCTGGAGGCCAAGGCTCGCCAGGAGAAACCGGGTGAGCAAATGGTAGCGCTCATTTTACTTTTCCAGTGGCTGTACGGGGGCCTGCGAGGGGAAAAAGGCTGGTATAGGCAACAACCACCGAGGTTTGAATAAGGAATTAGCGTCGACCTGTGAACCGACATGTGTTAGCACTACATGTGTTGCCATGGAGACGCCGCGAACGAGAGGATAGCCAATTAGAGGTGAGACATCACGCATCGCTACCTTGTGACTTTGTGTGGGACCCTGTGAATCACATTTTAAGTGTTGCTTATAAAGCAACACTCGACTAATCAATATTGACACGACATGCTTGACGAGAAGAGAGTTTCAATAAAATAACGTTATTGTGAATTATGACAATTCCTACAATGGAAAATCAAGGGTGTCTCCACTTTCCCAAGTGGCCCTAAAGCTACACTTGCACTTACAGTCATATAACTTAACAATTAACGATCATAAATATGACTTTAGAGTCTTTACAAACCTTGTTAAAAGGTTAAAGGTCAACTCCTCTGTTTGTGTCCGGAATGACCCTCGTGGTTGAAACCGGTGCGACAAAAACATTGTTGTTTTAGTTGAGATGTGCACAGTGCCCCTCCCACAGCCGAGGGCTGAGTGGCTGGCACTCCTCTCTACTCTTCCTCCTTCAGTGGGCTTTGTGGTTCTGAAGGGCACTACAACACAATGGATGAGTGTACCTTGTTTTGGCTTTTACCTTGAATGAAAGCTCTCACACCAGCAGAATTATACTGTATAGATGATCTTCTTTGCATTTAACAAGAGTGGCATTCTTCTTTTTACTATTATAGGCGTTACCTTGGAAACTTGCTACAAATGCCCGACCAATGACCTCTCAAGTGTCAACTTTATTCTGCTTTATGAAGAATGAAGATATAGTAGCATGAGAGAATGCGTGTGAGAGAGCGAGAGAGAGAATGTAATTAAAACACCTTGTGTGTTTTTACCAGGGAATCGGGGGAATCTGGGATTCGAAGCTTTCAGATTGAATCAATATCTTTTCACCGCCGAAGGCTAAAGTCTTGCATCTCCTCTGTTGAAAGTTTATTCAAGTTTATTTGCCGGTTGAAGTTACAGATGGAACACATAACACCTCTCCAGCTTACCATAAGCGCTCACATGAAAGAGAATAATAAGCTTGTTTATTTATTTTTAACCCCCCCCCCCAGCCCTTTTCACGCTAGAGTTACATACTCATAACAGGGCTGCAAGTGTCCTTAAGCCATTTCAAATGTCAATAGATGTTTGCATCTATTTTCAGAACTCGCCATATTTTTCAGAAACTACTTTCCCATTCGACGTTTGTGCCACAGTTTCTGAGGACTTTTATCTCAATGTGCTGCGGTTATGATCTAATGCAACAGCAGCATTCAATGCAATACAATGATGTCGTTCCGAAGTGACTTACAGTGAGTACAATTTAGTATTTAGGAGCAGGTAGGGGTTAGACATCTTGCTCAAGGGTGCTTACAGGTAGAATGGGCAGGTCGGGGAACAAACATTTTGTTTCGATCACCCTACTATCCTATAGATATTTTAACCGTAAACAAAGAAAAGGAGTGTTATTTTTCGGGGGGAAAACGGACGTTACATTTTAGTGGACGTTATTGGACATTTTTTAGATGTTAAATGAGTATTGTTTTGTATAAAAGTTTTGTATTTGTATAGCACACTTGATTTGTTGACGTAACACATTTTTTCCTTTTAATATACTGTATAAATATCCACTGGCATCCCTGTTTGTGTCAATATAAGACTTGTGTATGGTGTATGGCGGGGACAATGAAGTCATTTCCTGTCGGAGAGCCTTTTAAATAAAGCATCCCACAATGCACTCTTCTCACACTGAATGATCCTAAAGCCCCAGATTGATACAAGGTGCTATAATGGGTGAGGAAGCCAGCGATTGTAATAAACCGCAGGTCAGTGATTAACTGCCTTTAGTGGTGTTGAATCTAAAAGCGTAGAGTGCATGTAAATTACCCCGCACCGGTCGGGGCGAGCAGAGATACGTGCTTGGACATTCCTCTTGCTATTCCCAAGAGCAAACCGAGATTTATCTCTGCAAAAAAGCCAACTATCGCAGTATATCTGCTGCGTTTAGTCTGTTCGTCAGCAAAGGTTTTGAAAGGTAATTTTATGTCTCAAATCTTTGGGTCTTTCTCAATTAGGATTTGACCTGCAAGCAGAGGTTTGGCATTTTGCTGATTTAAAGCTCATTTAAAATTTAAATAAGTTGTTTTGAGTGTGTTCAGGTGGAGCAACTTTCATGGCCATAATTATGACCTACAGACTACATTTACATTTACATTTACAGCATTTAGCAGACTACTTAAGAAAAGAAAGCAACACTAAGATAGTGAAATGAACACGCCTAATATACGATATACTCTATATACTATAAATAATAAAACATAATTGATTTACATATGAGAGCTTTACCAGTTCATTCAATTTATCTGTTCATCTACAGTATACAGTAGGGGAAAATACATATCCTAAAACAATACTCTACATTGACAAAAACTGGTCTAACTCATTTCTGTTGTCTTTCAGACTCATAAATATTGTAAGAGCTCATACTAGTGTGAAAATGAGACTCGTACCTCATTTGTTGAATAGTGCAAAATGAGCGGGTCCTTTTATACAAGTCCCAGAAGGATCTGGTCTAATAAGACATTTAATGACTAGATTTTGAAATAAAGTCCTGCATTGTACGACATTGATTGGTCATTCTCATTTCACTGCTCTGTTAACCCTTTTTTCTTGACTGCTGCTGATTAGCAGTTACATCATGGGGCTATTGGGGATATTATTCAATTGCTCGCTAATGCTAGCCATCCAACATTAGCGGGATTTGAAGCGATTCATATGCATCCAGCACCGACAATATCTACTCATTAGGCCTGAGTGGGGGTGGACTCTTGGTGATTGCATCTGAGAAGTATCCGCTTGATTAGCGATGACTGAACGGCCCATGAATTGATTGGGAAGTTAGTTAGTGCCCTGTGGGTGATGATCATTAATGAACGATAGCGAGGACATTTTCCAAGTGCTCAATCTGTGGGAACTTCTCGGGAGCTGCGAAAGGGAGGTTTATCTACGCAACACCTGATGTAAAGAAGTAAACAATCATTAAATCCTATTTGTTTTCTTCCCCAGAGAGGAATGAGTCTCCCTCTTAAAGCCCATATCAAGCATGTCGCCTTGTGATTGAAATGCGGCGAAGCTGGCCGTGGAGGAAATGGGAAACGAGACAAACAAACCTCTCTGCATCTGACAAGGTCGGCAGCGAGATACTCTCCCCATCCTCAACAGAGAGGGTTTTTAATGACTTTTGGTCTGTGATATAAAATTGTAACGTAGCAGTCCCTGCTTAGACAGGTCTAGCTCAAAACAATACGATCTCAAAAAAGTACAGTGTGAGATCGAAAAACAAAGTGGAAAATGACCCGAGAAATTATTTCGATAGCTCTCAACCAGGGAAATGCTAAAAAAGTACTTTATTTTAAAATCAGGTGCATCCACAAAGCTAGAAGCTACATGTGCGGTTGTCTAATAAGTTTTGGGTCAAGCCACCAGACTTGGCCCACTTGTCAACATATTTGCAAACTTTGATGCACATCGGATGAAAACACACTTGACGATTTTAAATGGCGTGGAACAAACGTCCAACTGTGGCCAGCCACACTAAATACTAGATTCCCACGGGCGTCAGTGTGAAGGCAACACAAACTCCAGAGAGAGCAAAACTTTGAAAACACTTTGAAAATGTCTCACACCAACAACAAAAAAACCCAGAGGCCTTTCCCTATGAAATTGTTCCTTGGGAGTGTAATCATCTCAGCTTAGAAATAATGCAAACCCCAGTGTTTGTGTAACGGAGGTGGTGCGATGCCTTTACAGGTTGAATCTATAGGTTGTTATATATTGTTCTGAGGGAAAAAAAAACTGTCAGGCGGATGGATGTGTTTACCTTTTAAATATTAATGTATTCACCCTGTGTGTGTTTTTTCAATATCTATAACCTTATCTGTTGTGGCTAGGCAAAGGAAGACAGGATATCATGCCATTCTCTTGTCACAAACAGGATTTCAGTGGATTCACTCTGCCAGGTCACTGTGACATTTCGGATTTAAAAGCCGCTGCGCACTGGAATCCTTTATGGATGTGACTAGGACGTCCTTATTGACACACCGCCGTTGTATATAAGCATTTGAATTTTCCTCATAGAGATTAATGTTGTGTTCATTTTTATCCCATCTATTTATTCAGTTGTATATTCCCACTGGCACAAAAAGCTTTTCATATTTGAACGTTCAAACTTTGAAACCAAACAGCATATGGGCAGCACATGGAACAACAGGGGCGCTTATACAATATTTAGATCTGCCTATCTCCTCTGGTGGACCAACCACTTAAGTACCTGCGTAGCACCTTGACCTAGATCATGAAAACGGTCAGAACTGCAAATAGGAAGTCTGCCATGAATGAGTAAACTGCCTTAAGGAACGCGCAAGCCAGAAAGGCTTTCACCAGCATTAGAGCAAGCTGTACTGCACTGCTTTTAGAGCACATTAGGAAGGTATCGCTTATGGCTTGTTCACTTTGTGTCAAATATAAAACAACAACACAAACGTAATCAGGCTGAAAAACAGTTGAACTTGAAAGTAAGGCCAAGTAGTAGTAGTATTACACACATAGTATTAAGATACAGCAATACAGTTTAATTTCATAAGGCATGTAATTTAATCAAATATATATATAGATATATATGCCTGTCTGTGTACTGAAATATTCAAAAGAACAGAGCCTTATTAAATACCTTATTAAACGCTGGTTTTATTACTGAATATTTTCAACCAAACGTACTAATACAAAATACACAAAAAATATAAAAAGATTTAGGAACATGGTTTGAAATCGCCAAGCTTTAATCACTCGATAGATTTGACCATAACTGGTGTTATAACCATTATAATATATACAGTATATATGTATATGAAAGTATATGACAAAATGTGGTAGTTTATTACTGTAATGGAGTGAAGAAGAATGAAGAGTCCATTTCTGTTTGACCACATTATTTCTATCAAGTCTCAGCCGAGAACACAGAGGCCTTGTGTTAAAACATTCCCGTGCTTTTATGAGATTCATTGAAACGCTAACAACAACAAAAATGTATTCTATTTTTTTTTTTTTTTTTACTTAAGTAGTGAATGAAAAAAAAAAAGCGGTATAAAATAAAATGCGCACAACCCTTTACTGACCGCCAGGGCGCCATGGCAACAGTGAAGAGGCTGGTGGCAGGATAGATGTACTATAGCACAAAATGTCTCTTTTCATTTTCCATCCGTCGGGTCGGGGCGCGGCTCTGGAGACGGAGGGGCTTGTAATTTGGGAAAGCAGAGGGACGGCGATTTAGGAGGAAAAACACACAGGATGGGAAGTGCGTTGATTTAGGCGAGGCTTGAGGGAAACGCGGCAAATTGAAAACAAACCGAGGGCCAAAGTCGCAATCAATGCCTCCTTAAAGGATTCTCCTTAAAGGGGTGGTGGGGCTCTGCTACAAAGTGATGCAGGGGAAGGAGCGCCGAGACGAGGAAGAGGGGGGGGGGGGTAGAAAAGGGCCGATGCATAATGCATAGGGTGAAAATGGAAAAGAGAGATTGGCTGGTGAAGAGACACAGGACACCCCCCCCGACGGCTTGAACCCGCTTGTTGTGTCGGAGAAAATATGATTCTTTCTCCCTTTAATAGAGCGGGTTAGAAATGGAGGGGCAGGCACTCCCCCTCGAGAGAGAGAGAAGGAGAGAGGGAGAGAGAGAGAGAGAGAGAGGGAGAGGGAGAGAGAGAGGGAGGGAGAGAGAGAGAGAGAGAGAGAGGAAGAGAGAGGGCACCATCTGGTTGAAATCTTTATCTCAGTAGTATTACAGAAGCATTAAATGCCAATCCAGAAAGAATTCACAGTGTGCGCTGGTTGTCGGCCCATGGCATTAAACATGTATTTACTTTAATGCACGCGGTCGGCCTCTGTCTGTCTGAAACGGTGGAATAACACACAGTCTGGCGGTACTGGAATTTTGCGGGTGCTGTTTTCAGCATTAGCCCAGTATTAGGGCAAAGCCCGGAGCATGCGACCGATACCCCAGTCTCTGGGGCGAGATTAGCACTCTTTTGAACAGCATATATATGGGCCATGGGAGGCCAAGCCAAACACAGTAAGCCAAATGCAACCAAAAATCTTTACGGCTGCACTTAGGGAATGTCTGAAGCAATTTCAGTCATCATTCAAAACAGTGGGACAACAGTTTGAATAAATTAAAGCTATTTTGAGTTGGATTTTTGTAGGCATGACAAAAACATAACTCAATTCATCTTAATATATCCTTTCTTCAAGATTGTGGTTATTGATAACTTGGAAAGAATTCATTACAAAAGATGGAAATTAATGGAGATGCAGATATACAAACTGCCTGAGAGCTAAAGCCTTACCTCCTGTGCTCCTGAGGATGTGAGACGTGCTAGGCAGCGGTGCTAGGCAGCGGTGCTAGGCAGCGGGGCCTTGCGTCTTATTTATCTTAAAACAGATAAGTTGAATAGCTGCCCGTCCCCGGTTCCCTACAGACCTCATAACACACCACTGGCTTTCCACGTGACCAACTGTCCCTTCTCTGACTGGAGGGGGGTGTCAGGTCTATTGTTAGTGGCACCAGGTCCAGTGATGCCTTGGGCTCCTCGGTTAAATTACACAAAAAACTGAAAAGGCCTCGATTTGCTGCATGTTAGGCATGAATTAGGCATGAGCTTAATTGTCAGAGTAAAGAGAGGAGATTTGGCGTGTGGAATAACTCAAAGTCTTTATTGCTATTGTTGAGTTAATGGTACAATTATCAGAACATTCATCCAGATAGAAACAAAAGTATCCATTACAATAGCGTTGTATGTGTTTCGGAGAAACTAAAGACGGTGTGCTTTGCAAAGCCGCATCTCTACACATGAGACAAGTGTCTGGTTAAACATTTTAATGAAAGGATACAAAAGAAAATGGAGTTGTCATTAAAAAAAACAAAAACAAAAACAATACAGCAACATGAAACCACAGTATAAAGCAAGAAAATAAATGTCACATTAAATCACGAGAGATATTTTAGTCGAGCTCCCCTGCTCTTTTCAGGAGCCATGGAATGTGATTGTCGAGAGTTTTGAGCAGAACATGGATTTGTTTAATGCCCCTGATAACCTTTATTTCTTTATTTCCTAAACTAAGAACCGGAATGTTCTACTCACAACCTCTTCTGTGAGTTAAAAGACGTCAGCTCAGACACTGAATGTTATGATTATGTCAGAGCGCTGAAATTACATTAGGCTGATACCATGTATTTCTCCCTCGCTTGACAGTTACATTAAAAGAAAAGATTTATTGCAATCATAAGGCCGAAAGAATGACATAGTGGTACATGTCCTTGCATTGTACTATCTCACTACACATCTGGATCCTACAGGCGAGGCCTTAATACCGTAAACAGAGACTAGCAGGCTTACAGCTGGGCTGTAAAACCACTGAGTGCCGTTTCCTATATGAAAAACATGCATTCCGTTGTAAAAGTGACGCCGCTTGCTTGTACTTTGAAGAGGAATGTCTACGAAGAATTTAAAGTGACGCTGAGTCTCAGACAACAGGTACAACATCTACCAAACGAGAGAAATCGAAAAGGATGAAAAACACGTAAAAAGATAAATAATAAAAGTTGTTTTTTTTAAAAACGCATTGTAAATGTCATAATGGCCTTCTGAATATTCAGGTCTCCTGCCAAAATGAGTGCTGTAACTGCGGGCTTGTGAATAATCAATTCGAAATTAAAAAAAGCAAAATACCTTTTTCTTGAGTATTAAGATATTATATAAGATACAGTATAATAACTCATATTAAAAACAACACGTGTGCTAACATATATTACTCAGACCATTGTTGCGCTATTTGTAAGACATTATAAAAGTGAAATCAGCTAAATTCAGGAAGTGCTTTCAATTTTAACCTGAACTGGTGAATAAAATAGCAACGTGTGAAGCTTTTGCTTTAAATATAAATTAAAAAAAAAGAGATGGATGATTAACTGTTTGAGGGATAATGGATGTCATGTGATTTCTTTGGAATACCAACATCTGTAATTTGTTTTCAGAATTAACTTAGGGCAGGTGTGGAACAAAGGAGGAGACTCTAAATTTAACGTTAAGGATCTGACAAACTGTCACAGCATGTTTTACTTCTTCTTTTAGATTGCAACAATTCAATGTGCAAAGACACTATTGCCCAGCAAGCAAATAGATTACGATGCCGTTTTGATACAGTGCTTGGGAAGCCTTTATTCTGTCCCACCGTTTCCTTGGTTCCCCTTGGGCGTGGCCTTATTATTTGGTACATAGGACATAGTCAAAAGGAAGTCTTGGATTGTCATGGTCCCCGTCTTCAGTGGCCTTTGGAGGCATTAGTGTCCCATACCTGGAAGAAGACACAAGAAAGGTCTATTAGCTAAACTACTTTGTGTTCCGATTTAAGCCAGGGTTAATAAATCTCGCCTCGTATAAAACAATGTTTATGTCTGCTGGATAATAAATGGCACTATGCCACTTTTCCCCCAAACGCAGCGATGCATTTAACTACATGTTTGTCAAACATTCTTGTGGCCATGTTTAGCTGTACTGTTCAGTGTCTTGTCTTAATGCTGTTCACCTTTACTTTCATTGGGGCTATGATTTACGAGCTGTGGCTTGTTGTTCTTGCCGTCACGGAACAAAAGCCTTTAATCATTTATCCAAAAAAAAAAACTGATTTTACACAAGCAGGAAAATTAAGGCATATAACACAGAGGGCAACAGACTGACAAACGCTGGTTACACATTTCAATATGAACTAATTAATACATATGCAACTCTGGCTTTATTCAGTTATTATTATTGAGAAATTTCTACAATTAAAAAAAGAACATTGTCTGAACTTTATCTTCAAAAATTGAACAACGGTTAAACCAAGGACTCTTTGTTTTGTATTTTGTGAAAGTGGGCCATCGCAAGAGGGCGATATCTTTTTGTAACAAGACTCAAATCCACTGTCTAACATGTGCTGGGGGGGGGGGGGGTTGTAACAGGCACCCAGCCTAACATGGTGCCAAATGCCTTTTAAGTCCCTACATGTTAAGGAACATAAGGTCGGCGTGCTGCTCTTTGTTCTAACGCAATAACTAGCTTGGAGTATGTGTGTGTGGGTGTGTGTGTGTGTGGAAAGGAGGTCTTAAAATCTATACATAGGCTGTGTCATTCTCTGGGTCAGGCTGGGACGAGGTGTTAATCTCCACCAGCCTCCGCTTGTGATGTGACAAACCCGTGTGGTTGTAACAGGCCAGACTGGCACTATTATGGAGGGAGACTCATGGGAGAAATATAGGGAACATGCTAGTGGAACTGTGTTTCTACAGGGTGAACGGTCATTGTGTTGTTTCCTTTTTGTTTGACGTGATGGGCAGAACTTGTATGGAGGCAGAATGTATAGTGGAGTGTACAAATCCCTGCATATGTGTGTGTGTGTGTGTGTGTGTACATGGCTCTGTGATTGAGGGGTGTGTATGTGTGTGCGTGTCATGCTAGACTAGTGTCTTGTGTGTCGCTGAGTGTTTGAGCAAACAAACACAGAACACTTTCCCTCCTGGAATCCCTCAAGGCCAAAGTCCTTCTGCGTCCAACGGGACTTCATAGTGAGTGCGGCCCAGATTTGAAAATAGCAAACAATGCAAAGGTGAAATTGAAACCTCATGTGCCAATATACCAAATGGCAAATGCAAGCAAATAATACAGCTGTCACTGGTTTTACTGGCCACGTGAAGGGTAAGGTAGTTTTGAGAGTACACACGTAACATTCAACATGTCCAGTCTTGATAACTCAATGTACGCAAGCAGGACAGCGATCACGCATAGTAGGCCAAACGTACTAGTACTTCTACTGTACAAACACTGACATGCACTTCAAGTGCACATAAGCCCGCCCACACACATCCAGACAAGCATGGTGATTCAAACAGACTCACCGTTGGTGACTGATTTAGTCTCCCCTCTGCCCGTCACCTGAGAGAGGGGGAGAGAGGGAGAGAGAGAGTGTGGGAGAGGGTGAGAGAGGGAGAGGGAGAGGGGAAGAGAGAGAGAGAGAGGGAGAGAGGGAGAGAGAGAGAGAGAGAGAGAGAGAGGGAGGGAGAGAGAGTGAATAAAACTTAAATGGTCAACATGCTATACATAGAATTATTAGTTGTACAGAGACTGAACATCATTTGATAACCAAATGAGTTGCATTGACATTCATTATTCATGTGTGTTATTAGGTGGGAAGTGTCTGTAATTCAGGTGTCAAGCGCTACATTGTGAGTTAGGTGGCAGCCAGCTCTAGGTGGCAGTGTCTTGTGCACATGCTTTAGTTTTGCATTTGTTCTTTTGCCCCTTCCCAGGTTCGTGATACGTTTATAATCACTTTTATACCAGGTCTGCGGGCGCGGCTTTCCCTGAGATCTCATGAAGCCACGCGGAATCAAACTCCCGGCCACCTTCCTCCCCATTCCCCTCACAACTTAGCTAATAACGAGCTCCAATTACCGCCACCTTTCCTACCCAGCGCTGCGTTTACGTCACTGCTGCCTCACTGCGGCCTGCGCTGCAGTGGTTAGCTAGCGTGGGCCGCTAAGAGTACACGGTGAAAAACCATCGCCACCGGCTTTTTGAGCATCCCAAACTAAATATGGAGACTCGATATACAGTACAAAAACAGACGCTCCCTAAACCAGCTTCTGGGGAAAAAACAAAAAAACAAAACAAATGCCAATATTACCCCAGTCACTGCTGACAGGTTTATTTACAATGACCTGTTTTCACTATGAGCTGATAACAGCCATTCAACGCTGTGAGACAACCTGGCTTTGTGTGGCTGTTCGTAAAATAAATGTGTGAGCTTGGCAGCAGCTTGCCCGTGTCGCGTTGAGCGAAAAGGAAAAGAAGGAAGGGTGAGGCAAAAACACAGCCATTGGTGAAAAGCTTTCAGCCTGTAGTTGGACAATGAGAGTGCCGATAAAAGTTTTACGACTTAGCCTTTACGTTGAGCTCTAATGCAGTATTGCTGAGTCGGCCTTAACTGGATGATTACATCTTCTTCAATGTAATGGTTTTGTAAGTACCAGACATTTGTACTAATACCTTAAGCAATATTGAAAATGGAGTGTGAAATTTAGGAAGGAAACTCTTCAAATATAATTATGATTAAGATAGAAATAAAGCAATCCTGTCCAACAACAGCAGAACAGAGAATAGCCTTGCTAATAGCAAAAAGCATATAGCGGACAGTTATGACTTCAGAGGACGAGGTCACTTTGTGATAAGCGTAGAGAGAAACAGTTTTTCTCTTCTTTTTTTTTGTTTTTTTACCTCTCCAGGCTGCTTCCAGATTTAACGGTGCAAGACAACTAGCTATGTGAGTTCTTTGAAACAAAAAGAAACAGAACCAATTGTTATTCCCGTCCATTCCAACAATACGGTGCGATCATGTCAATAACCGTATCTTCAGTGAACTGTACGACAACATTGCCCTGGCTGGACGCTGAAGTCATGAGAATGTGCCGGTGTTCCTTAAACCTTCTGGCGTCCAGGGGGAAAATACGCCTTGCTCTGCACATTTGTTAAAGCAATGCGATATGAATGAACTATTCTCAGAATGCCCTCTCTAGTACGGCGTTGTTGACCATTCAACTCACTAGAATATAATGAGTCTTTATTGGTCACATATACAGTAGAGTGATGTTGTTTTCTTCGCATACCCCAGCCTGTCAGGAAGCTGGGGTCAGAGTGCAGGGTCAGCCATGAAATAGCGCCCCTGGATATTGGTGCTGGAGCTTATGGACACAGCAAGCTCTGATAAATAAAACCAAAGCTGCTTACCTTGGTTGGAGTAGTGCCTTTGTTCTCCCATAGACTCCTCTTGTTAGTGACGTCAACAGGCTTCAGGTCCTGGCCAGGCGAGACCAGAGAACAAGGAGAGAGAGGAAGGGGTTACGAGAGCACGACAAACGGGCGGTTCCTACGAGAACGGACGCACAGTAAATCAACTTGAAAGCGTGGGTCACCAAATTGTGGATGGAGCATGCGACAGTACCTTAGAGATGAAGGAGAGAAAGAATGACAGAGGAAGATTAAGAGGTCCAGCAATAAAAGAAATGGCCGACAGAGACAACCAAGCAGAGAGGGGCCTGTCTAGTAGAAAGGCAAGAAAAATAGCACACTCATTATCAACCACAGTATGGGTCAATTGCACTTTAAGTGACCTTTGTGTGAATAAATGTGCTTGTTTACACAGACGGAATGTTACAGAATAGACAAACACAGTCATTATCATATCATCATCTGCCTGCTTCAATAAACATTTGGCAGGAGAAGGTTTAAAGGGTGATTCAGTGATGTGCGGCTGACATGATCTTCAGCAGCTAAGTGGCTTAATGAACAATCTTTTGAGAATACTCACTCTCTGGGCACCTATCTAATCACGAAACAATGACAATTTAAAAGCTTCCTTTTGTACTCGCGGTGTCTCCGGCCGTGAGTTGCCTATTTGAATGCAGGCCAAGGCGCAGGATACGGAAAGCCTTAAGACAAATATTAGTCTTTGCTTGAAATACAGCCAGGAAGAGCAGAGACTAGAAGAGGTATTATACGTTGGAAGGGAGCCACATAATACAGTGTTGGGAGGAGGAATGAAGCACAGACCTTCTGTCTTGTCTGATAGCTACGCTTATGATAAAACCCTCAATTTACACTTGAGCTGATAACAACTGATACCGAATATGAACATCCACCAAATGCTGATAAAATGACATGTTGTAAGAGGGTTAAAAATCGAGTCAGGGGCAATGAGCTTGACTTATTGCCTGATTAATGGCCACCAGGTGGGGCTAGACAGGCGTAGAACGGATTGGCAGGGGTCCAATCTGCCCCAACTGCTTCATTTGGAAATTATTATTAAGCCTGCATAGAACACGATCTGCTGCTATCACAAGTATTTTATATACATTTAAAGAAGGGGGATTACTGTTCACACGCTCCACGGGCAGAATCTGGAGTCAAATTACACGTACTGGATGGTGTTGGTGGAGCGCCAACTGGCTTGTATGGTCAATGCAAATGCTTTGAGAGCGGGTGCTGGGCTGAGCACACATCATCCTCAAATGGGCCATGAGATTTGAGCTTAGTATTCATTCGATAGCCTCAAACAGGAAGATGGGAGGAAATGAATCGATTCTTGTGTGCGATTCCACAGACGTACCCAGCAATGTTTGTGATGTAAGGCGCGAACAGGTCCAGGGACCGTACAAATAAAATAAAATAAAAACTCCAGCTCGGGGGCTGTGCGGCGGTTGCCGTGGAGACGACCTACCGCTGGCCTTCCTCCCGGTGTTTTTCCACTCTCGGGGGTTTTGTTCAGCCAGTCGTTGATGCGGCCCGCCACACCTATCTTCATCACAGCTGTTTCCTGTTTGGACAAGGGTCAAAGGTCAGGGAGGCCACGGCCGACCATTTGCGGTGCCGGGGTTGGGGCAGGAAGGGAGTGATGGAGGGACACAATCATCTCCCCTCACACACACACACACACACACACACACACACACACACACACACACACACACACACCCTCCCCGACAGCGTAAGCGCTGCTTTAGCGGTACCTTGCACAAGCCTCCGCTGCCAGGCGAGCTGTACACGCTGCCTCGCTCCCACATGCTCTTGATGTTGCGTATGCCGTCGGTGACCACGGGCAGGTCCGCCGTCCCCGAGCGAGGGGAGCGGGACTCTCTGTTCTCCCTCTGCAGAAGGGACAGGGGGCAGAGCGGGGGGGGGGTTACGGGACGCACATATCGGGTTCACATCGGGGACGGGGAATAGTAATGGTGAGGGGGTCTGGGTGTTCCTCTCTCAGCCGGAAGGTGTTGGGTTCGGGCCCCGGACTTGGCCTACCTGCAAGCCTCCTTGATGTCTGCCTGGTGATTGGACTCATTGTAGGTGTCGTGTGGCTACAGGGGTGTGTGTGCACGCTGTACCTGAGGCTTTCCCTTTATGTCAAGACATTTTTGCTGGATCCGCGTCCTGAAAACTACAGTGGTACATTCTTACGCCACTAACTATGAACATAGCTAAATATTCATATTATGCTTTGCTAGTTAAAGATGCTAGTTGTCAGCTACTAAGGGATTCTTTTTTAATAGTGTGCCAAATACTAATCGCTCATTGGGCTTAGCCCAGCATTTGACCCACTATTTATAAGATTGCCTTGACTCCACTCCAGAAACTAGGCTTGCTCTGCATTGAGGTATCAAACCTTCGGCCTCTCAAATCAGTAGGACACCCTATTGCACAATAGTGTGCATTACATCCTAAATACAAGTTACAACTGTTATGTTTTGGAACAGTTTTCTATCCTAGCATCCTGTTAGCTAGCCTGGTAAGACCATCCGGATTTTGGGAGATCAGTGCTTGGTTCTGTTCTGCATACTGTACCAGCCAGGGAAGTCGAGGCTGTCCCGATAGTTACAATCAAACTGGTAGCAGGTGATTGGACCGCCTTCAACTAATCAGAACAACAAAGCAATAAGAACTTTGGGACGGTTATCTAAAGACAGGCACCCGGTACCAACTGAGCTACCCAGCTGGATGCTGAGTGGATGGGCGATGGCTCTCTAGCTCACAAGCTGTGTTGAATAGAGAGTTCCCAGGTGGTAGAGGAGAAGCTTGCACAATCAGGATGGCTCTACCAGACTACGTGTCACCTCCTGCATGGCAGTAGGACTCCAAGGCACTGTCCTGAGCTGACGTGTGTGTGTTGTGCTATCTTTCTGTGGCGCTAACCTGGGCAGCGGAGGTGTACTGCTCCAGACGGTTGTCGATCTTGGACACTATGGGTGAATGAGACGTTTTCACTGCGCTACTGCCAGAAGAAGAGATGGAAAACAGTTAGGTAGAAGCGCGACAGTTATGGGCAGTGTAATGACGCCATTTGGTGTGGATGCTTTTGGTAAAAGATATCACAGCATCATCACTGCTGTATGCCCAGCATGGAGCTAGGCGATTTATCGCACAGGCGATAAACGTCAACACTGGGACAATATGAACTATGGTAATCTGGAGAACAACAACAATAATATCAAATCTTATTTGTGTAACTACTTTCCACCTTCACATTCAATAAGTCATTAAAAAGCAATGGTATTCTTGAAGTAACACTGTACAGTACGTAAGACACAGCAACACAAATGTATAAACAGTGTAAATAAAACAAATCATGTACAAGGTACTGTATATTATCTACCTTTTCTGTGCTGACTTGTTCAGGAACTCTGCCCGCTCTCCAATCTGTGTGGGCAGATTAGAGGTGTCAGAAATTCACACAGTTGCTGGGGTGATGCACACATGCACACAAACACACACAACACA
>JAOEHI010019712.1:0-28178 GCA_025447815.1 Percopsis transmontana | reverse complement strand
TGTGTGTGTGTGTGTGTGTGTGTGTGTGTGTGTGTGTGTGTGTGTGTGTGTGTGTGTCTGTGTGTGTGTGTGTGTGAAAGCCTCCCCTCGCATCTGAGTTAATGAGACTTTCCTGCCTCAATCCCAGCACCACTACAAGAACTTCATCTTCACCCTAATTCATCAGAGCACAAGAAAAGACCCATGGCCACCTCCTTATTATAACTACAATAATATACCTCTTATCACACAGGCAGTATTCAATATTTAATGACTTCTGGAATGGATTCTAGAGAGAGAGACACACATTCAGTGGAAACTCTGATCTATGTCAAGGAGGGGAGGATAACACACATTTCAACAGCACATTTCACACACAAGTCTCTGTGTAAGTCAGTAGTTCTCAGATTGTGAGTCAGGACCACTCAAGGAGATGCAAGATGCTTTAAGGCGGTTGTAAATTATTGTGAATGATCCCTTTTTAATTACAATATTTTTTCTTTATAATTATTTCATCATGTGCATATATTTTTCAATGTGGCTTATGGTTACAGGCTACAGTATATTATTATGCTGTTTGCGAAGGGGGGTCACAAGTGTTAAACCACTTGTTTTTGGGAGAGTGTCAGGTCAAAATGTTTGAGAACCACCACTGTTCGCCAATAAGAAATGGGTATAAGCAGCATGATTTAACAATACAACAACAAAACATTACTGGATGTACAAGTGATGTGTGAGCCATCTTTCTTGGCTTTATGAGTGACAGGTCAGAGTCATCATCACCTTCTTCCTTGAGTCTTATAGTGCAGCTAGTTTCACTGTCACATACTGTACTCTAGGCTAGGTTCACCGTTAGACTGCATTAAGATTCCCCCCGGACGAGGATAGTTTTGCTAGGCGATGCTGACCGAGTCTAAAAGTGTCTGAAACAGGAGGAGACACATACACTGTCATACCATAGACTGCCATCATAACCGGTATTTCTTACTGGAGGATTTATCTACTGCCTGTTTGGTAGGAGGCAGTGTTTGCGTTGGTAAAAGCTGGGGAAGCCTTCAGCACTCTTGTCTATATGCAGACGCAGGAGGGAGGGGGGGTTACGCGTTGTTGCCCCACGAAATATGGATCCAACAACAACTGCAGATTATGAAGGATTTGCCCGGTGCAGAAACCGTTTTTTTGTGTGACCAGGACGTTAATGTGATGTATCATAAAAAAAACATTTCCGCAGAAACACCACCAGTGTGGGGAATGTTTTTTGACAGCTGTCGTTCATAGTAAGCTACTGTAAACCCCGTGGGCAGACCAGACCCAGGTTGTCCAACAGACGCTTGACAACCACACGGAAAACTCCTATAAAGCAAGCATTACAAGTAACCCACTGCAGCGGTTTTTTATTTGCCTAAATTCAAGAACACTAGAGCGGGTCTACCTGAGCGTAGTTGCAGTCCCCTTCTTTAACCAACCAGACGAATCATCGGTGCACCCATCGCAGGTTTCTTCTACAGTATTTTGGCTTTCGTTTACCAACACTGCGATCCCTCGTCAACGAAACGTCACTGCTTGGATGGTTTGGGAGAAGTCCGGGGTTGCTGCTATGGTTGGGGCAGTCTGCCCGCCTCCGGAGGAATGTGATTGGCGGTCAGAGGATGTCAGCGTACCCAGGTGCGCCGGCGGAGCAGATGCGTCGTAAAAGGGGACGAAGCTAAAGTAGCTTCCTACAGTATCTGATTCTGCATCCACCCAGTCCTAGTCCTTTTCGGCATAATTACTGTTTTAAGTTTAAAGGTACTAAAGAAGGATCTGGGTTTACATCAAGGTGTTGATTGTGAAGGGTGTGTACCCTACTGCATCATTACATTTATTTGTTTCTGAGCAAATTTCTGAAATGCATTCTCCTAAAATCACCCAGTTTCCCAGGTTATTTGAGAAGACACACAATTATAGGTGACTCAATACGTACAGTATGGGTTTGTTTGAGGTTAATACACTTTTGTTTCATTTAATTGTTAAATGTAAACAATTCATAAATACCCCTAACACATTGCAGAGCATTTTTAGATTGGCTTGTCCATAAAAGTGTTTGCTTGTTGATTGTAATTACAAATTGAATCAATTTCCCTGTTCTGCTGTCATGGTTAAATGTTTATTTTGAAATAACGGATCTCTGTGTATTGGCTTATGGTTGTCAAGAACATACTATAGTTACACACACACATACATACACCTTAAAGGACGGGCGGTTTACAGAAAGGACATGATATTAATGATATTTAATGTTGTGTTTAAAAGGTGGAACGCTTGCAGGAAGCAACAGGGGCAAAACAGGCCCGCGGTGTTTCTGCATAGCAACAGAACCTTTCGTTTATTTCTTCAGTCTGTGAGATAACTCCAGACGTGATTCAAATGTCCAGGTGCAAGGGGAAAATAGGGCATGCTGTGTTTGCAGGTGTGTGTATGCGTGATAGTGTGTGTGCATGAGAGAGAGGGGGGAGGAGAGAGAGAGAGACCAGTAGAAGAGGAAACATGGAAAATAATACCTCCATTCCCACACCTCTGAAATGTTGCATCACATGAACTACACACACACACACTTATTGTACTGCCATACACAAAATATGGATGCAGTAGAAACCCATTCACCACAGCCATACACACACACAGCTTGCTGCTGGCAGATAAGAGATTACCGCCACTGGGTGTCAGTCTGTCAGTCTCTCTTTATGTCGTTCTATAAGCCAACAATAAGGCAACTGGTAAGCTGTTTGGTGTACCCCCCCCCCCACACACACACACACACACACACACACACCCATACTGCACCAGCTTTTTGAGCTCCATTTTCACATGCTGCTGAACTGCAAAACCGACCGTTCTCCCGGAGACATTAGTTTCAACTGCCGCCAAAGGACAGACGCACAAAAATTCCCTCAGCATTTCTACATCGACGCACACCCTCACTTCGAGCATGACGTCACGACACCCTCAGCGCTGTGAGAGGGCTGACGGGGCGGTATTCTGCCTGTCATTATGAGATACTGTTCAACGTTTTATACCATTCATTTTAGAGAGTTATTGTGTCTCCTTGTCACAATGCTGGTGTCATTTTGCCTTTTTCCTGACAAGTGAGGCAGATACTGTTATGTAATTTCATTTAAAATCCCTCATAATCTTTTGTTTTTTTAGAGCAGGATAACTGACTTGTCGGTCACACCTATACAGATCTATTTAAAAAAAGGAGCAAGATGAACTCGTATCTATAAAAATATACATTCTTTATTGGAAATGGACAAAAAGTGCAACAAACAAGAGCTCAGTCGAATATTAGACAGGTGGTTACGGTTAAAAAACAAAAACATAATGAATCAGTAATACAACTACTACGTTGTGTTAAACAATAGTTACATAAATTATAGTACAAAACTGTACACAGTCTTACAGTATTTACACATGGTGTATTCATCAAATACTGAATTGCGTCCATCTCTTTTTTCTTTTAAATAAACAGTAAACAATAAAACTAACAGTATTTCTTTCTTTTGTCAAGCGTCATTCGGTGGCACAATCGTGTCTGGTCTTCTTTACCACTCAACCCAGATGGCATCAGCGTCACCGTTAAACACAGAAAAACACTGCTAATGTCAGAATTCAGAAGTAGACATCAGTGGTCAACAATTCACCTTAAACTACTGAGGTGGCATCAATATAAAGAAAGTAAAAGTAAATATTAGGACTAAATGCAGACAAATATTAAAATACACTTAAGGATTCCTATATTGTCAGGCTTAAAAAAAAAAATCTTTCAAATGTCATATCCTAACATTTTATGTCAAATGCCACAATGCGGTTTTCATTAATACTGTACAGTACTTCACTGCATTTCTACTGCACTCGCAGAGAATATCAAATGATACCTCTGTTACGTGACTGGTAGATGTCTTTACATTGGGCTCTCAGTGCATCCAGGCCACCCTGACCAAACGGTCTTGTTCTATAGCCTCCACTTCGCAATATCGGGAACACCTTCTGCTTTCAGTCTCTGAGCCAGAATGGCGTTGCTGTGTGTCGAAAGAGACTGAGAGGAATTCAAACAGCTGCCAGCGAACGTTTTGGTTAAGTGGATAAGTGGATGGTCAGACAGCAGTCTGACGAGAGTGTGTGTTAGTGCTGGGAGATCTGGCCAAAAATATATATATATTTTAAATTCATATCGATCCATGTTAATTATGATCTGCATTTCCTACCATTCCGTTTAAAGGTACATTCCTTGATTTCGTCCTGTGCCTTAAACCAGCATGACAAAAAAGGCTATTGTTTTGATTTGAAACTCCTCCAGCACATGCCCCTCCCGCACCCCTCTCTACGGAGAGCTGAGAGCTCATTGACTGAAACTATTCTCTACTCCTCCCCCTGCAGTCATGGATCTTTCATGGACAGTCATGTTTTAAAACATAAACAGTGAGATATGGCATAAATCGAGGGTTCTAGTAACTCAATCTCGTGTACCTTTAAAGTTTGAAGGGTATTTTATCCTTCTGAAAAAAAAGTATATTATTGCCAGTATAATAAATTAGGTGAAACAAAGTTATATAAATTAATTTCTTGGTTTTAAACATGAAAATGAAAAAAAAAAAAAATGAAAAAAGTTCATAATTAATTGAGAAATTTCAATACCGTTTTATCACCCAGCCCTGTGTGTGTGTGTGTGTGTGTGTGTGTGTGTGTGTGTGTGTGTGTGTGTGTGTGTGTGTGTGTGGGTGTGTGTGTGTGCGTGCGTGCGTTTATGGTTGTACGGTCAGCATCCCGCCCCGTCACATATCGTTATCGCTGTCGTAGTCGCCAATCATCCTGCGCGTGTTCGCAGCCAGGAAGATGTCATTGAGGCGCGGGCAGTCGTGGTGGCATAGGCAGGTCTTGATGAACATCATCTTCCTCTTAAAGGAGTCTCCCTCCGGACAGCGGAACTCCACCTCCGCCGTGGCGGTGGAGTGCGGGGTGCAGCAGCGGCCGTCCGTGCACACGCCGCAGAACTTGGGCCTGTAGAGCCTGACGCTGGAGCAGCCCGACAGCTCAAAGCGCACGCCGCGCTGGGCCTTGGGGGTCCGGACGCACTTCTTTCCCCTCTGTGGAGCGGAGCAAGCGGTCAATGTGTGTCGTGGTTTGGTTTGTCAATGAGTAGGTAGATCACCACAAGGGGGCGTGTTTCCTGACAATCTCACTCTCTTAAAAAGTATTGTATTCTGACAGCACAGTAATAAAATATCTATTATCTATTTACCTAAACAGTAAAAGTGCTTTCCTATGGTAAATAGTACTAATGCATATAGTTTGATTACAATAATAGGACTAATAATGCAATAAATAATATACCAAGACTGTAATACTGTATATTATTCCAATAGACAATACAGAATTACAGTGTATTGTACTTATACAGTTTTGCAGCCTATTACTACTGTTACAGTAGTAATAGGTTACGGTATCACACAACAGTGCCACAAGATGGCGACAAACGTGAGCTACTAATGAACACGCAGCCACCTTGATGTCTTTCTCCTGTTCAGTGTGGCAAGGCCGGATCATACAGATGCGAGTCTGCCTCTCCAGTTGACAGCGCTCGTTGTCATTGGTAACACGCGAGGACACGCCCATTCCGCAGGTGGCGGAGCACTCGCTCCACGGCGTGGTCTGAACAATGCAGTTGTCCCTGGGACTCTCTGGGGGCGGCCCGCCCATGGGAACCTGCCTGACCACTGAGAGAGGAGAGGAAGACGTGTGATTAAGGGCGGGTAAGGGGTTTGCAAAGCTTTTCAGTTACATTTATCTTTAGTTTATTAAGAGGTTACCAACCTAGATTTAAAAAAAATCGTTTCTTAAATTTATAAAATTGAAACATTTAAAAATTTACATTTTTAAATAAAAAAAATATATATTTCTTTGAAAACGTTTTTTCTTGGGCACCAACAGAATTCCGTACGCCCTTTTGGGGTCCCAACCCACACTTTGACGGCCAGCAGTGTTTGGGATTGCCAAAAGCGCAAAGAAAACAGCAGAGCAGTGACTCACCTGCCATGGCAGACTCGTAGTGGCTCTCCTGGGGCGTCTCGTCGCACACCCACTCCTCACAGCATTTGCCGGGGATCTGGACGCGGCGCGGGTAGGGGCAGTCGGGCGAGGGCAGCCGCACGTCGCTGGCACAGGTTGGCACACAGCCGATTTCTCCGTTCATGCACACGCAGTGGTGCTTACAGGTGGGCTGGAAGGTCTCCCCGCTGCGATACACGACCCCGCCCAGGTCACACGTCTGCCCCTCCTGGGCTGGAAACGGAAGCAATATACAGTAGACGTTTTATTACATACAAACAGACGATTTTACCAATTATCAAACAAACAGCTGACTAATTAGCTTCTCCTACCAATTCTGGAAGGGAGTCCCCTCCTTTCAAACCTTAGGGTTTCTTCTATTCTATCCTCCTTCATACAGTTTTATTATAAGCAAATACACAGTTAGAACTGTTTTGTCGACCTCTAATCGGATCATTCGCTGCCACACTGTCAGCAATATAAAACTAGCATTGTGCTAATGGGAAATTCCACCAGCTTCACGAAGCACTTTCTTTGCTTTTTTCTCATTGACATTGAAGCGATTACAGAGAGAAAGAGTTTAATGACAAGGAAGGGAACTCACCCATGCAGAGCCCGGTCTCAGTATCGCTGAGCACTGCATAGTCGCAGTAGAGCTGCTTGTGGTGGTCACACGGCTCCTGGAGAGAGCAGGGCTCGCCCAGCTGCCGGGAACACACCTTGCAGCAGCCACAGCCGTCCAGGACCAAGCTGGTACCAACCGGACACGGCGGGGGGTCTGCAGGGCAGTCACAGGGCAGGGAACAGTCCTGTGCCATTGTCTGCCAGATGAATAGAAATAAATAACAGCATGTGAATACTGACTTTAATACATGCTAGAAAAGACTACATGTAAAAGTGGTTAGTGCACAAGTGTATCAAATCTTTCAATCTAATTTTTGTTAACATTGTTTCTCATGCTCAGTCCATACTATTACAAGGGCGTTACACTCAAGAGTTACTACTTATTTTTGCCACGAGATGGCGACATTAAAGCATGTATATTCCATGTTTCGTCTTTGCCCTTCTACTAGTTTTGAAGCAGGATTAGTCAAGACTCAAGAGTTATGATGAACAATTTCTCTTTTAAAGTCTATGTTTTTGAGAACTAGTTATAGATTAAATAAATAAATAAAAATAAAATAAATAGACAACGTGTTCATGTTTTCCTATAATGCGAAATGCTTGTCAAATGCATGTTGTTGATGGTCGTTTAGCTATCTAACAGTATCATCATCATTATATTACACAGGTAAAGCCGGGATCGTTTCAAGAATAGTGTGCAACATCTCCATAGATGTACAGGATTTCACTGCTTCACAAGCATGTGTTTTTGCAAGTGTATTCTGTCAGCTTTGGGGTTGTATAACCACACCCCCAAAGGGATGTTTTGGATGCATGCTGCTTTCCACAACCCATAACAGTCCTGCGACATGTCAAATCTGTTGCATTCACAGTTTACAGTTATTTTAAAGAGTTATTTTAAAGAAACTAAAGTATTACATTGTATCCTTACTCCCTATCCCTACTAGATTATGGAAATTATTTATATGACAGATGTTAAAAATATTTCCTGTGGAAACACTATATGAATTGCCTATTAAACTCACCGTTGAGATGACAAGCATTAGAAGGATAACTTTGGCAGCGATTTCCTCGGACATGTTGCGTTCTGACAGCAGCGTGCTTCGTTCTTCCACGCGGTTGTTCTAGTGATTATAGGGCATGAGGTTCCTCTGTCCTGGCTCGGTCAGACTGAGGCAGGAGTAGAGAAGCCCTGTTTAAATACTCCACCCGCGGGGTGTAGCCCAAGAAACAAGAGTTATGCCACGCGACTCTAAGAGGTGAAAATATTCAAATACCAACAGGATTTTTCTCAAATCCTGCAAGCCAAACGCGCACAGCTTACATACAGACTCAATCAGGCCATTGTTTCATATTTCACCTTGGGAGACACAAGTCCGGCCAGGTGTCCCTAAGCCGGAATTTACATGGTTTCCTGAAAGCTTAATTTGACACGGCCAGTGAACATAGAGACCAGATTTGCCCCGGCCAAAAGGCCACAGCATAGAAATTAGTTGTTGGGGGATTAAGATCAAAGCATGGAAATATTTATCCCCTTGTGTGCATTAGGAGGCTACTTGTTTCCCTTCCGTCTACTACACGTAAATAAACAGTTTTTATCTCTGTGCTCTTGACGCAAACATTACATAAGGTACACACAAGTCTATAGTCAGCCTGTCAAGGACAGGAGATTACAGCTGATAAAGTCTGTACATGATATAATCTGTGTCCGTAACGTTTGATCTGCACAGTGAATCACCAACCACCATTTGTTCTTTCCCACACTCCCGGGCAGTGCTCTTGCATTGTTTTAATGCACCACTAAGTCAGGGGAGAGGGTGGGATCTCTGTGTGTATTGTTGGACAAATGTTCTACTTTATTCAACTATAGATGCACCTACATTTTTCAGTCTCACACAAACACATTAGGACAGTAAATAAGATTAACATTAAAGGTGCACTTCTCAACTTGTGGTTATGAAAATGTTGTTGTTTTGGCTCTTTTGGCTTTGAGTGCCTGGCACTCCTCTCATGGCATTCTTTAACCCATTCCCAGTCACGATCCAGTCACAGTCCTTCCATGAGCTCCCGTGAGCTGGGGAGGTTTTTGGGGTTCTAGGGGCGCTACATAGCGCACTTGAGGAGTGTATTTAAAACATAACGTCTCCAGTTAGGGCAAAGGGGTATAGTTTGCCTACTGGAATCCCTAAGAGATGCCAGTAAAGTAACAGATTATATTAAATAGAACAACCCCAACACAATCTACTGTTTAAACTGACGTGTGGCATGTGGTCAAGAGCAAATAACAGAATGTCCACAATAACCTCCCTATCAGGTCTTAAACACAACACACTGTACATGGAAAAAACTGTCAGTGTCGGCCCTGTCCCCCCTTTCGCTTCCTCCTGTCTGGCTGGCAGAAGAGGGACAATCTGTTTCCTGGAGTTTTTGTGTGTCTGCATACAATATCAAAGGGGTTTGTGTGGTCAAACTGATAAAAAAAAAAAACATCTTCTACTATTCTAAAGTCCACCCCCCCCCCCCCCTCTCTCTCTCTCTCTCTCTCTCTCTCTCCCGCCAAGTCTTGGTGGGAACCCGGGAGAGAGGGTATGTGACAGCAGGCAGACTGCCTCCTTGGCTGGAAGAGGCCATGCCTTGGCAGCGCATGGCCCTGGCACCACGCTGAAACATGTACATCAGTTCAAAACACAGCCGTAACTAAGGAGGAGTGCTGTATACCCTGAGAACTAAACCTGTGGTTTGAGTGTAAGAGAGAGCCCCTTGTGCACAGAGCAGGGTGCCGCAGATCAGATTAGGCTGAAACTGAGTTTAGACCAGCCAACGCGTTGGTTAAAGCTGGAAATGCTAACATCTGAGGCAGATTTGGGGGAGGAGACAGGGGTTGCAGTTATTATCTATGATCACAACAGTGAGTCAGCAATGCAGCGGTTCTTTAATATGGCTGTGATTGTATCAGTGTTAGACTGATTCTTTCCATCCTACACTTAAAAGTGTCTGAGAGAAGTTGGATTGAGATAGGATTTTCAACATACAGGTATGAGGCATTACTGATAACTAGACAGGATAACTCAAGCCTGCACATACTGTAAATTGGCATATTTGCGGCACCATCTGGTCATGAAACGCAACTGCACTGTCATATTCGTTCCAATTTCTGCAGACCATATCATTTTGTATTTTGATGTAATTGTGTAAATCACTTGAGATGAAAACAGACCTTCCTATATTTACCGTCAGTATACAGGTAGTTACACTGGTTGGAAATAACAGCCCCTGTGATAGGGAAGAGAGCTTGATCAGACCTTTGTTTTCAGTCATTACATAGTTATTTGGTTATATTATTTGTTGTCAAATCTCCTCTGAGTGCTTCCTGTGATTAAAAATAATAACACATCTTAATAATATGAGATGTAAGAGGTGTTGTATTGCAGTATGCCATCGCACAATGAGACTTCTTTGAAACTGTGGGTCCGAAGGGGTTGCAAGATGCTTTTAAAGGGTCATGAAATAATTTTACACGACTTTTTAATTTTTATCACAGTGTTTCTTATCTATTAGTAGACACTTCTTTGTAAAGGGGTCACAGGTCAAAACAGTTCACAACCACTGCTGAATTGACTGGGAGTTTTGTTTGGGTGGACACTAATCCCTTGACCCTGTCTTTGGTTGCTGGTCACATTCACTTACAGTCGATGGGGAATGAGCCACCTGACTCAACAGGCTGTTAGTCAGGGCAGCATACGCAGAGTAAATTACATCCTGTGTTATGTTGAAAACAGTCAGAAAGGGTAAAGGTGTTTGACTGGAATGAGCTCTGTGAATGTTGTTTTTGGCCTCCGACCTCTCATGACTCATTCCAGCCACCAGTACCAGACTGGCATGCGCTGACCACAACCAGTGCCCCGGTTGCTTGAACTAAACTCCTCTTAATAAAAGCACCAATCCTCATACTCAATAATACAACCCTGCCCAACAGAGAATGGTCAACAGGCTTGGGGCTTTAGGTCGAGAGCTTCAGTACACTGAGGTTCCTGGGAGAGAAAACGTCCTCCGTCTCTAAAAAACACAACGCCCTCCGAGATTCCCAGCACTGAGGCCACCTCCCTGATCTAAAGCCTCATACACCGTGTGAGGGCCCACGGGCTCTTTAACTCCTGCTGAGGAGACCAGGTTAAGACTTTACATGGTGAATAAAAAAATCCCCTCTGCACCGTTCTTTCTTGTATTTCAGCTACCTCGTGTTTCCTGCCCGATGACCTCACCTGTTTCTGCATGAGATTAGATCTATGACCCGACAGGGTGGAGCGTGCGGTTGCAGCGCTGTGTGATCTGACCGGTCAAACTGATTACATCGGGTAACATTACTGCTGAGATTTCAGAAAGCAAAGGCGGGCCCTTTCACTGCGGGTTTTCTCGACGGCTGTTGTCGTCAAGTGAGGCGAAGCCAGAATATTCACAGCATCACCCTGAACTTTGGTGCAGGCCGGGTTCATACAAGAGGAACTGTGCTTCTCAAACTGGTTTTAAGATTGATATCGCACTTTAATAAACCTCTTGACTGGATAGCCCACAAGTCCAAAAGATGATTCAGTTCGGTTGCAATAATAAATTAATTTTTTTTCAACCTCCAATGCATTCCCGTACACTGCAAAAGCCCACTTCTAATGCGTTAACGATGATAGGCGAAGCATTTCTTGGTATTTTCTGATGCTTTCAGATTTGTTAGTCTCTTGACGGTCTATGGCGCTTCAACCAGCATCATAGATGTGAGCTGGAACCCAGAGAGGTTGAAAAAACCCAAACATTTCATCCCAAACATTTGCATGTAGACTGAGGTAAGGAAGTCATACCGTCAAGGGCTTTACCAAAGTGCAGTATCACTTTCTATCAATACATTCTGGTTTCAATAGGACAGCTTTACTGAAGGTTAAAAGTCTCTCAACCACATGTGAGAGAAGACCAAGACATCAACAGGGTCTCAGTAACTACCCTCACCAGGGGAGGAAAACATCAGGCCCAACCTCTCCAGCCCGCACAAAGTCTTTGAACTTTGCACAGAGCACTTATTTAAATATTATAGCAACTAACAACGCTTCATCAGTCTAGCAATATAAATAAAACGTTAATGTACAGTGTCCGGGCAGGATTTAGCTGGTGCTAGCATTAGTTAGTTAGTGCTCAGTCAGATAATCCTGACTGAGCACTGAGTTTCTCACAAAGTGCCTTGACAGCCTGTTTCATTCTCTCCCAGACATTAGTTCAACATTTTAATCTTTCATTCGATCCTGATATTTATTATTTTTCAGTTCTTTCCCATGGGACAGTTGGTCTGTACACCCTCTTATTTGGTAAAGTCCCTTGGTTCAGCTTTAGTGCAGTTCCCTGCTTATATCCTCTGACATCAAAGTACGGGCCTTGGCCGCGGAGCTTTGCTGGTGTTTTTATGTGCGTAGAACAAAAACAGGACTTTCCCTAGGTGTCTCCACAATCGGCTGATCCTCGAGTGGGAGTGGTTTTGATGACGAAGCACCTGGTTCCACATCACACTGCTGACCTCATCTTGGTCAGATATGTTTTAAGGATTTAAACCTTGGCAAATGGTGCATTCAACTCACAAGTCTCGTTTCATTCCTTATATCAACTGTCGTCTCTCATACTGCTTTTATCGCTGGTAGGGAAGAACTTTGTTTTCAGTAATATCTTATTGCTGTGGGCCTTCCCGGGTCCCACCTCATTTTAATGAGAACTAGTCCATAAAGTGTGGACCCAAATGTATAGTTTGGAAGAGATGGGTGGATCACAGGCTTAAAGATTGAAATACTTGTGAACAGTGGGTTTTACAAAGAGAGGCTGGTTGCAGCCAAGTGTTCATGAGATACTGGAAATGTCTGGTGTGGTTTTGACGGAAGGTGAATGGGCAAGTTTGATGCAGGGCAAACGTTCTGGACATTAAAAGTACACAGTAGACATAGAATAGTTTTACTTCAGTCAAAAATGTTGAGGGGCATAATGAAAAGGAAATCAACAGTTCGAGGTCTTACTCGGATATATATACAAGCTCTCCCCCACACCCAACCTCAACAGTCTGCGGTTGTTTAATCGCTTCGCTTTCCTGTTACCTTGACACTTTTGTCTTTTGTTTGTCCTTACTGCACACACACTTGTAGGCTTTACAAAGTTATTAGAAAGACATCTTTTTTCTTTCCACAATGCAGGTGTTTGTATGGGAGGTCTAGGTAGGAGAACCATAATGAATTCCAGCTTCCCAGAAAAGACTGATGAGAAAAAAAAATTCCACCTTCTCCTGCCTGAAAGTTTGATTAAATGCCAACGGCAACATTGCATAATTTGTGTCACGTGGGCAAAAGACTTCAGAAGTGTAGGAATAGAGATGACTTTCAGCCCCTGCAGTCCTCCTGTAGCCTGCTCGTCCAAGAGACCTGCTGGGGTTTCAAAAAAGCACCTCTTCTTTAATGAGGTGAGGAGGACTAAAAATAGCCCCACCGCTGCCTTCCTCCTCTATTCCCCCAGGTTGTTGTTGAAGTCTGGTACATTCCTCGCACGCTTGGCTAGCCCCCCACCCCTCCACTGCCCCCCGTCCCCCCTCCGCTTTTCCCTGTCCAACTTTCTCCTTGCCTTGAGAAGCGCTTTCTAAAGAACGCTTTGTACCATAGCTGTGGTGAGTTGGTGTTCTGAAGCACAGTCTGGCAATGTTTGGCACCGCATACCTGAAGCTAGAGCTGGCTGAATGTCGCTTCAATGAGAAGCACATGTCTCGTTTTATACCTGCACATTTTTTATGCAAACATCCAGTTGCATACTTTGGATGTCCCCTGATGTTCTTTACAGTCTCATTTTAGAAATGTCTTTTCTAATAGAGCAATTACTCCTGGCTTCTCTTTTAGCAGTTGAGGATGTGTGGTATAGTTCTGCTGTATCAATTAAGGTCAAGCAAAAAGATGGTTCTGGAAAAGAGAGTGTCAAGGAGTCTGTTCTGCCACACAGCCCTGTCACAGTGTGCACACTCACACTCACACACAAAAACCTTTCTTTCTGATGCTTAGGCCTGCCACCTAATCCAAACACAGTCCTCTAGACAGATTCACACACACTGACAAACTGTTTCCACACCTGTCCAGCGGTTAGGAGTCACTGACCCATCACTTGGTCACTTGGTGTGCTTCTGACCTGCTGCTGGGTAGAGATGCCTTCCTGTTTAGCTGGGCATTGACCCCAAATTTAGACTGAACATAGTCAAGCCTTCTGCCTTCAGTGATCATTTCGCCATCCCACATTCCCAGCAGTTCCAGTAAACCTGTACACATCTGGCCAACGAAACACAAATAAGTAGCACCACAGAAATTATATTATTGCCAAAAATTTATTCAGCTCTCTTGCTCAAACTGTTAAAAATAACCTCAGGTGTCGGCAGTTACAACTGGCCTATGATATATTAAACCAATATTCAGTTTATATGCAACGATTACCTGTAATTTGATTTATAGGTTGGTTTATAGATAAAGTGGCTAAATATTAATTTAATTTAAAAGCAGTACATTTAAAAGCAGTTTTTGGTTGTAACAAATAGGTCAGAAAAATGTCTTCTGTATCTTTATTTCTATTGTGTTATAGTAGCGTAAAAACAGCTGCAGCTGATAGAAGATATATTTACTGCATCCATTTTGATTAAGGTGTACTGATTAGCAAGCATTGACACTAAATCAATGGTATTGTCAATGCTGGCTGGCACTTGGGAGATTCTGAACACCTAAATCAAACTGAGGGGTTATTAAATGTATTAGCTGCAGCTGTGATTACCCTGCTATGACCGTGCTGTGAAAAGGGGTCAATTGTATCTTTTCTGTACAGCGGACTGCATCATGAGGCTTGAAACCAAGGAAACCAATGGGTGTCCTTGACTTCTGCAGGTCAGTGGGTTCTCAGCTTCGGCCTTCTATGCCTACATCCGCTGCTACTTACAGGTTATTTAGGGAAGAAACTTTTAGACCGGCACCGCACTGTGAGACCAGTCAGGCTGACTGCAACCTGACATGGCCGCGCCCAGGACCAGGGGGGGGGGGGAAGTCACTGACAACCCTACCCTACAACCTTCTCCTTCACACACACACACATGAAATGAAATCTGACAGGCTACATTGGCAGACCGTTGAGGTGATGGTGTAACAGTCTGACCTGCTGCCTGTGGGATCCAACCCCACCAGGAAGCAGCCAGTCATCCCCTGCCCCCTCCTGCAACCCTCTTACGTACGCGTGTGTACATGTGTCCGTCTGTGTGTGTGTCATCATTAGTTTATGTTTGCGGTTCCTACGTCCTGTTTCCAGGGAGAACACAGCGAAACACACACACACACACGCCGGCTAGTTCGCCAGTTCACTGTGATGCAGGTGCACTGCGAAACACCACGAGTTTGGGCTGATTGAGAAGACGTTTAAAGGGAATCCGGGAGCTATGCCAGCTGTTAGCTGCCAGCTGTTAACGCTTCAGCCTTCATTGTTGTTGATGTTTTGTTTTCCATGAGCGGTGCCCGGCACGTAGCACATTTAGAAGCTGTGAATGGTGTACTGGCTGTCTCCAAAAGTATCTTCGGTAACACCCAGCTGTATAAATGAACGACGAAACGCGCACGTTGGAAGTGGAACAAAGCCCATGTTTAAGGGAAACAAAGCAGGATCACGGGCAGGTGCATGGTATACCGCCAAACAGAAAAACAGTAACTACCCGCCAAAGTTGCTACCTGCTGTAAACAATCCAACCATCTAATTAAGGATTTGTAAGCAAACTGTGTAGCTCTGTGGTTAGCTGTACGTGTGTGTACTTGTGAGTGTGTGTGCACGTACACCTGCATACACATGTACTGTATGTTTGGGTGTACTTCCACCACATCATCTGAAAGATATGTTTAGGTGGTTTCATCAGATGTCTTGCGGCCTTAGACTAAACTATCTCGTGGGAAAACAACGTGAATTCAGTCTTTGTATACATATGGAGCGATATCCTTTAAAGCCTTTTTCATTTGGCTGCCGCAGACAAACGGAGCTAACAAAACGATGGAGAAAACAACTGGGGAAGACAAAAAAAAAGAAACAGAAATGGAGGAATGTTCGGCTGCAGCCGAGCTTCTCTTCACGGCAGGAAGTGCCAGTCAGACCGCAGGAATGCAAAGCACTACAGCAGACCTGGCTTTCCACATGAGAGGGAAACAGAGAGCGAGGGTATGTGTCTGTGTGAGAACGGAGGGGAGTGGGAGGTGGGTGGTGGGGTTAACAGCGCAGTCAGACAGACAGTCGTGATGTTACCAAAAAGGCTTAAAAAGATAATGACAGCCCTGTAATAAGCAGCACTGCTGTTGTTGCAAATCCCAGCTGATAGACCCTCTCTATTATCTCAGTGCTGATTTTCGGGCTCAGTTTGGTCACTGTATTTGAAGGTACACTTCTCGATTTGTGCCCAGAATTGCCTTCGTGGATGAAAACCTTGTTTGGCCCTTCGTGCAGCATACATTGTTTATCGGCTCATTGTATCAGGACATGCTGAGATCATTCCCTTGTGCTCTTCCAAGAAAACGTCAACATCTGAGAGGGCACGGTATGCTTTTCCGCCATAACAGGCTTAAAGTATTCAGACAGGTAGTCTGAATACTGTCAATACTGTCTCCCTTATGGAGACTTGTGGTGATGCGACGGCTCAAGACTTTAATAAACATAATACCTACCTAGCCCTATCAGGTAGTGACTGAGAGACCAGTGTAATGTGGTGTATTCCTGTAAAATGCTCCGTATTAACTAATTCAACCAAAACCATTGAAAAGTAATTAAAACATTTTTGACATTGTACTGTAATTTCACGGCAGCATGCTGTTTCTGAGCAGCTTAAGAGAGATGCTCGCTGCACATGACGGAGGGGCGGGGGGCAGGGTGTTCTGTGTGGTTGCCAAGAGCGATGGCTGTTTTGACTGTGAGGAGTATGCAGACGAACTGATGTCCCCCGTGGGTTTCAACTGGAGCGGGTCTGGAAGGAAATACCACTGGTAGAGAGGTAGACTGTGTGCATGTGCGTGGGAGGTGGGGTCATAGTCTGAACTTCACTGTAAAAAAACTAAAAAGAAAAGAAAAAACAAAAGGTTGTCTGTTGACTGAATGATGAGCACATTGAACTCCCATGAAGGTTTAGGCAGACATTAGGCTACTGCAAGTGCTTTTGTCTGGCTGATTTAGAATTAACCAATCCTGTGAAAAGTCAGCGCCAGATTTGGTAGAAGTATACACACATTCCTTAATCAAGTTAAAAGAGCAAATACTTGTACCATTTCAATTCTTTTGCTTGAAGTATAAAAGTAGGCCTACATGCTTTTAAATAAAAAAATAAAAAGGCCCTTTCTGACTTTTTTAAACCACTTTTTTACTTCCCATCTCTGGGCCGAACGGTGTTTTATGGGAAATATTTGGTACAAAAATAAGTGACTGCATTTCTCAGTTGAATTTCTGCACCACGTACAGTAAAAACCTGCAAACGCCTCCCAGTAGATGTCCGTTGAATACCGGATAGTGTTCTACAGTCTGAGAGGAGATGAGGAGCTGACAGGCCAGGAGGAGACTTGGGGAGGGAGACTTTTCAAACCGATCCCTCAGGTACGCTGCAGAGGCCGCTGTGGCAGATCACATTCCTCCCCTTCCCGTTTCTCTCGCCCGGAGCCGCTTCTCACACACACAAACACACACACAGGAGAGGCCTGAAGGCAGCGCAGCCCCCAGCATCTTGAGTCTGGAAGGAATTAAGGGTGTGTGTGTGTGGTGGTGGGGGGGGGTCCGGCCGATTCTTTTCCCAGAGAGTGAGGGCAGACCCACCCAGGCAAACCCGGCCGCTCCATCAGTGCCCCACAACGCCCCTGCGGTGGGCGACTCCGCCTCACAGCATCGCGCCGTCGCAGGGTTACTCCATATTGGACTCATACTGGTCCAACCATCCTAGCTCTACAGTATAATCATCCCTAGCGATCCTTAGCCCCCCCCCCCCCCCTTAATTTACACAGCAGATACACATTAAAGCTCGCTCGCTCTCTCAGATGTGGCCTGGACGAGCGAGGGAGTGGGGAAGGCTCTCGCTCTCTCACCGGGTCTCTGGGGAGCCCCGCATACTGGCGTTGAAATGATCCCAGTAGAAGAGGCCAGTTGGCAGCCACAGCATTGAGCCCCACTGCCAGATAAGATCAAGGACATTTTCTGCGTTTCTGCTCCCTTACGCTCCAAGCCTTCCCCTCCTCAAGCTAGCATAAACACGTATGCACGTGCACGCACACACACACTCACACACACACAACATTTTTCTCTGTCGCCTTTATTAGCTCAGAGATTAATCTCTTCGTGGATTCAGAGTCAGAGTCATCCTTCTGTGGTCATATGGGCAGGACCATTAGACCTGACACCAGCCGCATGCGTGCACGTGGGTGCACTTGTGTATGCATGCACGTGTGTCATTTGTATGTGTGTGTGTGTGTGTGTGTGTGTGTGTGTGTGTGTGTGTGTGTGGCGGGGGGAGGTTCCTCTGGCTTGGGGACACAAGCTAATGATGGAAAGATATATATCTGAGGACACAGCTGTGTTAGCATGGGAGTGAAACTGCTGTTTAAATCTGGAATCAACACAATGTAAAGACAGCAGTTTCAACATGAACAGTTAAATACAGTACTCCTCAGTGTATGTCTGCATACTGGAAGATCAAACGTCACATTACCACATCAAATAAACCTACACATGGGAAAATTGGTGGGAAAAATCACCAAAGTGCAAAGGTCATAGCAATTAAAATATCGGCTACAAACCTTTAGCATGACTTTAACCATGTAATCGTTTTTATCATCTTTCATTTGCGAGAATCTTAATCTTTTAGATTTTTCACACTGACCTCTCACCTGTTCGACCAACAGGGACTGTCCGTCAGTCTGGTTCCAGCCCACAGCAACCTGGAGGAAGTTCAAAGGTCACGACACGGGGAAACATAAACCAAACATGACACGCAACACACACTAAAGGTGTCTTCTAGCAAACATCACTAGCTTCCCAACACAGTAGACAACGGAGGGCCCAAGATCCGTGATGTATGGGTTTTATTCGAAAAAATAAAACTGTTCCAACTTCAGAGCCAGAGGGATAAAAGGCGTGCAGACAAGGCAGATTTCCAACTCGCCCTGGCAGGTCTCTATGAGAGAAAAATCTGGTCTGTTTCAGCTTTTCCGGGTTCACATTCGGCGTCGTATTTGTTTTCATGACTCCTCTTTTACGCCTCCCCCGGGGCGGCCGTGATGGATGGGTGGTAGGATGAAAGGATGATGTCACTTAAGATTGACAGTTTAGTTTCAGAGAGAGAGAGAGATAGAGAGAGAGAGAGAGAGAGAGAGAGAGAGAGAGAGAGAGAGATTCCGGGGCAGGGGATACTGCCATTGCATCCAGCACTCCAGCAGCATATACTTCTCTGTGTTTGTGACCAACTACCAATATCTTCCAATGTATAACCTATCCCAGGGCCAGTTCTAGGTTAGGGTCCACAATAGGTTAGGGGCACTGCCCCCCCAAATGTTTGCTCTGCTCGACAAATAAAAAATACGACAAATTTTTGACATCTCTGACCAATCATAAAAATACCTTGTTCACAATGAATTTCTGATTGGCTGTTTGGGCAGTATAAATATTAGCGCTGAAGCAAATACTCAGTTATCACAGATAGTTTCTTCTTAGCTGAGTCTGAAAGTCAAATAGGCCTAGGCCCTTTGGTGTTAGATTTATCTACCTCGTGACCCAGATCCCTTTCTATACTTGTGTATAACTTGGAGCATTTTTGCTTCCCTTAACATATACTTTTTAAGTTAGATGCTGCACCCCTATTGCGGCTCTGTCTGAGCAATTGGGGGCACGTGTTTGCAACAGCCCCGAACCAGTTGCTCAAGTAAATATTTACTAAATCTACAAAGTATAAATAAATACTGTCTTGTGATATAAGGGTTGTATGCCTATATGATCTTTAATATAGCTAAAACACTTCTTAAGACACTTATAGGCTAAAATTGGATCATAGTGGATTTCATTATAAAAGAGTTATAAACAGTTCAGTTTGCTTTTCATCCTTTAAAAGATTGAAATTTGTGTCTATTTAAATATAGATAATATTAATATGAACTTGGGCATCATGTTTTGTGAGTGGCTTGCACTCTACTGCTTCCCTACAGAGCTTCGTAGGCTCGCACCATTCTCTACCCCTCCCACTATAGTCAAACACTGCTTTTCGTGGATAGTATAGTCGGGTGGAAATGGGGAGCTCTGGGGTATGCTACATTGCAATCGAGGAGTGTAGCTTTAGGTAGCATTATTGTGTTCAAAGGTCAAAAGTCAGCGGGGGGTGTAAAACATTGCATAACTATGTGCTGTCCACACAGGCTTAGTGTCTCCGAGGAAAAGAGCCGCGGAGGGTTTGTTCTCCTGACAACCTACCACTGAGAGGTGGATAATAACACTCCGCCCTATCTCAAAGAGCTGCTTCCTCGGGAGGGAATCCTGGCATCTGGATCCTGTTAAGAATGAGTCCCCGTTGATCCGGCGTGGAGAACAAGACCGAAAAAAACCGGCGCAGTGACACAAACCGCCGCGGGAGCTGGACGCTGAACGCTGCCAAGGGAATCCTCGCCGTTTCATCCGCTGGTTATTAAGGAGATGGATGCTTGTTTCCAGAGGTATTCGGGGGGACGTGAGCGCGGTGGGGGGATGGAGGTGGATGAAGGGGAGAGAGGTGGGGTCAGGACAAGACTTTTGTTGTTTTTTTCTCTCAGTGAGATGCTAAAGAAAAAACCTCCGTGCTGCCACCTAGTGTTGGTGCCCTGAGGGAAGGATTTTTTGTTGTTGACCCCCTACACACTCACACACACACAAAGGATTTTGACATGTAATTGGTTAAGACAATCATCTTGTTATACATTTGGCAGGATCACCCAGTGATCTAACCTTGAGTCATGTTGAGTTTCCGGTCTTTGACCCTGCCTCATTTGACCCAGCGGGGGGGACGATAAGTTAGTCTCAAGCTGTGTCCGGGCAACACACGGTCCGCCATCTTCAAATTCCACTTGTCATTCACCTATCAGATGTCCCCTGCTGATCCAGGTTCAGGCATGTCTCTTCCTCCTGTCAGACCTACTGACTACACAAGGCCTGGCAGGAAGACCTTCCCGTAAACCCTTTGCAGCCAACCCCAGTGGGCCCATACAGTGCACAGTGACTCCTTTATGAGCTTGTATTGTAATGCAAAAATGATTCCAGATTTGACTAAACCCCCCTTTACAGACTTGTAATTTAACTGATTAAGTCACTGGATATCGGAGGTTATCAGATGACGTTTCAACCATTTCCGCATATCTTGCTATTTAACATGTCACTTTTACTGTAATATGGGGGGATGTTTCCAGCTGCAGTAATAAAACCTGCCACTGTTAGACCAGACTCTTGACTTGCACAACCTCCTTTGTCATGGGAGTCGAGCTTTGCGTGACCAGGAGTGGAGTTAACAACTGATGTAGGGCGTTGGTTTTTCTCCTTAACTTGTCAACCAGCCCAACTGCAAGACCCCAACCCCTCCATACACACACACACACACACACACACATACACTGTATCACCAAAGCATGACCGACATCTGCAAGCCATTGCACCTCTTAATTTTCGAGGGGAGAGCCTTTTGGAAAATGCTACACAGTATGTTGGAATGTAAACAAGGTTCAGTGGGAACTCCCATCTATGAGGGCGCTAACAAGAATGGTTTTATATGTTTCTTCTCAGTTATATGGCAGGTGTGAACCTCTGAAAAAAGGCTCCACTTAGAGTAGCATATGTAGGCAACAATAGGCATGATTCTGACAGGGAAAGTTGACCAGGACATCAAGAATGAAGAACATTAAGTGTCTTTAACTGTTTGTTCATAATGCACTGTCAACGCAACTGTCATGTTTCCGCAAAACTGAGGCTAAGAATGCACGTGCTGGAATGCACGTCTTGCAAGGTCACCGGCTCCTTGCGATGCGAATAATTCTCTCCCCCTTTTTTTGTTGATCTGATGCGATGGCAGCCAAATACTTGCAGGCATCCAGAGCAAAGCAGCCAGCAGTCAGAGCGTAGCACAGCTCAGGATGCTGAAGTATTGCGAGCCGTCGACATGAGAGAATCTTTTGACAGATGCCGAGTGCTTCATATCTGTTCCTTCACTCATTTGAGTGATGGGAAAGAATGATGGTGCTGTCCTGTGTGAACCACACAGCAAGTAGCTTGTAAAGTTACGCCTGTCCTCAAAACGGCAAATTACTCCGTAATGAGCCGGAGGTAACGGCCAACTAAGCAAGGCCAGACAGACCCTGGATTAAAACTGATACAGTACGATCCCGCGTCCAAATGTGGTCTGATCAGCCAATGTCTGAAAGAAAATCGCAATTAATGTCTGTGTTCTTTGTATTATAATACTGAAGTCTGTGCAGTTTTGGGAAAAGTTGATATGTTTTAAAGCTGTGATGCAAGCACCATATGCTTTCATAAATCATATGAAAGCATGCTTTTTTATTGAAATATAAATATATCATGGAACAGAACTCATAAATACGTCATGCACGTCTTTTTTCATATCAGTTACTGTAGCGTAGCCTAATGTGTTGTACACAAATCCATCATTGAACTCCCCACTGTTTTAACCTACACAGCTTGTATATTATATGTTTTACATTTTATGTGCATGTAATATTTTAGTTCCAGCTTCTCAACCATGTTCTCTACAAGCAGCTGGATTTAATTGACTCCTGGAACTTTCGTTGAAACCGTCCCCCCCTGCTGGCGGTCACCAGCAGCTGCACCTTTACTTAATAAGATGATAAGAGGGAAAGAACACGTGACGTGAAAGTAATGAAATGCTGGAGGTTTCTTTCTACATCAATGTCTTTTAATTATCCCTCTCACGCACACCACTTTTGACAGGACCGGACCGGATCAGAAATTGATTATAGAAGCTGGCAGAAGTAAAGTGTCTGCCATCAGCCGCTGTGGGCACAGCCAAAAGGAGGAGAGGAAAAGTAATATGCAAAAATAGAAAAAAATATCCAACAGCAGATACATTAATTTACAGCTCTTGCTCTTACATAACAAAGTGTAAATAAACCAAAATCGGTTTTAAGAAGAGGATTTATTCCAGTTTTTGGAAAGAGAATGGAAATTAAATAAACATATTAATGGAAGAGCGCCACACATTTTAACATCAGCTATCGGCCTTGAACTGCGTCACTTCATTCAGCGGGAAGTAAAAACAATTGTGACAGTGTAATGGTTTCCAGATCAGGATGTAACACAAAGCCATAGTGGGCTACCTTTGAGCGCTTGGTAGCACCATTTCTCTAGAGTCATCTGAACACCTTGGTCCAGCCCAGAGAGGAGTGACATAATGGCAGTTCTATTAGCCACGTTAAGGATATGGGGCTCTTTGACTTCAGCTCAAAGGAAAATCGTGGGACACACAATTTGGGTAACATATGTTGTCATACTTGACCTACAGCTCCAAGAATAAACTTTATGCGAGTTTAAAATTGGACAGAACTTCTAAAAAGACTGATCTATGGGAACAGGGCGGGGTACACTTAAAACTAAAGGCACTGAAAGACACAGGAACACTGCAGTTTCTGCAGTGACTGAATATCCGAAGGTCTGTAATAAAAAGAAGTGTGACCCGAGGCAGCAAAACACCTAGAAAGTATGCCTTTGATTAATCTTTCTTGCATTGTGTTCTCTCTTCTCTCAGCCTTTGTGAACTTGTCCTCACAGACAGTCTATGTACCACAAATAAAACAGACTGCTAAAACCTCAGGTGAGTGTCTCTCCTGAGGAAAACTGGAATTACAAAGCCAGTTCTGGGTGACACTGACACCTACTGGTGAATTCCAATCACTACTCCAGTAATAAAATTCTGTACAGAAAATGAGTGGAAAGTGGAAAAGATTACTGAAGCAAATTAACAGGGTCAGCAGGAGGTTAACTCATTTATTTATGTATATAGAGAGAAGTAAGAGAAATCAATACAAATGATCAGTGGACTGTATTCTGTATTTAAAATGAGTTTTTTTTAACGTAGTGATGGAAGTTTTATGTAGTGCAGGATATTCATAACAGTTCATAATGTAGGACTTTGTAATATTTACAAACATCATGTTCCCTAAAGATAAACCAGCAGAACCTTTTTTTTTTTTAACACTTTACAACTATGCATCACCGCTGGAAGGGACATAAATACTGTTGCAGCTACACTGCTTGGAGGGCAAGGCACCGCGAACAGGAACCTTATGCAACACACGAAGCATGTGGCTCCTGCAACAGTTACTTCATAATTGTGTAGTCCTTAGATCGTGCACAAAGGGCGGACCTAGCAAAATATTACATCACCTTGGCAACACAAGGACAAGAGCTTAATGTGGCACTCAACACTGTTCAGTCTGGATTGCAGAAATGTTCAGGATAAAATAAATGATTAATTTATATCATCGTTAAAGCTGCTATCATACAGTTTTAACATTATTATAACATACAAATTGAGCCTGTTGCTTTCAATAACTACCACCAGCTGTCTTGTTGGTAAGCATTATTCATGTTAGATATACAAAAATGTTGCACTACCTGCATTTGAAGTCAGTGTCAATGCAAATGTGCCAGTTTTCATTGTGCTATCTTACTGGACCAAAAAAAACTAAACAAAAAACAGTATGAAAATATATTACAGACCTTTTAAGCCGAATGTTTGTTAATGTTCATGACACCACTTAATCATAATATTATTAGTAAGAGATTTTGAAATTCAAATACAAGTGTTAGTGCAGTAAATAAGCCAACAGATAGAGAGAATAAAATATAGCGAATGAAGGAACCTCAGGATTTAATCACTGCCCTACCTCACGCCCTCCATCTGAGTAGAAACAGAATAGTTTTTCAGACAAGAATTACAAAAAGAGGTGTGATTGAATTCAGCGAGGCATGTGTTTGTCATTCTCCTCCCACACCAAGCACCCCTCCCCCACCGCCTAGATGTCACTCCACTCAACCGATGGTCATCTTAAAACGAAACAAAAATCTCTTCTTGCGTTCTTCTTGATCCCCAGCATGTACTGGAGGTGGGTGGGGGGGGGGTACAATTAAATAAATACAGTGAGATGAGTGCAGTCTTCATTTAGTAGTAGCTTGCCAGATAATGATGCTAAGCACAATTAGCACTACAGACACAACCATGGCCAGGATACACATCTTCTTACGGGACTTTTGCTAAAGAGAGAAGAGAAATGTGGGGTTACTGATACTGACATCACAGGAAATAGACAGCTGTTAAAATAGACATCTGCTGGTAAGTCGAGGGACTTACCGGCAGATCTGAAAGTCAATCAAGTCTGTCGGGAGGTATCATTTCATCTTTCTATACTATAAGATTAAACAGCATGAAATTGTTTCCCCATTGTGCCTTTAGCTTCTGCAGTTTGTGGAAAGCCACCTGCCTCGTGAGAAGATAATGGCAGGTGGAGAATTGCAGCCACGGTTAATCGGATATAAAGTCTAACAAACACGCACTGACTGCTTTCAAGCAGTATCAGTGTCACAGGAAATACAAGTTTCCCACCAGGACCCACAAAGTAACTATGAATATTTGAATCCAACACAAATTATCCGAGGTCTGACCGCTTGATGGAACACTCCCTTGACAGAGAAATGTCATCCGATACGGTTTATGAGCTACAGATACAAAATGAAAATGCAGTCATTGCTTTATACTGTATCTACATTAAACCATTGCTATTATTTATGTTACATTTGCTCAAATACCTGTAACAGCCTACAACCAGCAATTGGTAATCGGCTGTTATCAGGCTAGGTATATTAACAGAATATCAAAACCTCCAGGTTTATTGTTGTTAAGTTGATTGAACGACTTCCTGCTTGCAGAAAACTAGCACTTGAAAGAGAAGGCTGCACTGGCTCTTGTCAAACGAGCCTATCGTTTCTGGTACAGCATATGGCTTACCTGGTAGTAGGCTGCTCTCTGCAGCTGCTCCGCTCCTCGCTCTACATGCACCTCAGCATTCTCCACATTTGCCTCAATGCTGTCTGGAGGGCAAGAGACACCAGGGCAGGTCCAGATGATTTAGTATAGTAGAGTTACAAAGGCTTCATTAACCCACATTGCAATAGGGCAAGAAAAACACTTCCAGGAAAAAATGGAAGAAACCTTTAGAAGGCGGTTGAAAAGAGCAATAGGACTCATTTCCCCCTTCCCCTTTAAATGTTTTATATTTATCGCTCTTATTTATTTATTACACCACTTTATTTTTTGAATATATTGTCTTTGTTTTTCCCTTATGCCCTCTATGTTAGTTTGTTGTAAGTTATATTACTATAAGTACTATATAAATTAAGTTATAGATATAGGGGGAATTGAAGGTCAATTTAAGATCTGAATCTGTGTCTATGCCAGATTATTATTTGGCAGGGAAAACCCCACAAGCACTCACCAATCATCTCTCCCTGATCATGGATCATCACTGCCAGGTCCTTGAAGATCTGGTTCACATCCAGTATATCTGACTGCAATTGAAGAAAGAACCAAACGTTTACATTCATTTGTTGCACTCTGATCTTTACTTTTTTGCAGGTGCCAAAACACACTTTCACCTCAAGTGTAACAAACCAAACATTTGTAAAGTCAGCTGACTGGGAACTGGACTGTTCTGGGTTCTGTACAGAAAGAGGAAGTTCACCTCTAGTTGTCTGATGTTAGTTTCCCTCTCCTTGATGAGCTCCAGGTCTTCTTCTGTAATGGCTGCCTCCTCCGTTTGTGTGGTGGTCTGACCCCAGTCATCTTGGCTTCAGACACAGAAAACAGAAACACTAAGACTAGGGGGCCAAAGCTGGTGCCTGTAAGACCTCTCACGGACCGCCATCAAAAAGTAGCTATTTATTATATGCACATTACATGTTCAGCCACTAAATGTTCTTTTGATGGGATCATACTTTTTCAGTGCAATGTGCAAGTCATACACTGCAAGAGACTGGATATATGGAAGGAAAGATTCACTGTAAATGTTTTATTATGCTAAAGATAACTTTGTCACTTTGAACATGCCAGGATTCTGGGACATTATTTGTCCTTGTAAAATGGGCTTCCAGAAAATTCCCAATTTCATTGGTTAGGCCTGGAAGCATGACATTTAAAATGACATTATGATAATAGTGTCATTAGAATCATGAACAATGTTGTGGAACTCGTCTTTCTAATTTAATGAATATAGCGACCCATTCCATTGCAAGCTCTTTATAACTTAGCCCACAAGAGATATGCAAAAAATTATTTTTGGTCTATGACAGACACAGGAACATGTTTGGGTCTTTTACATAGTAATTGTAGTAAAAAGAAGGAAGCAAATGTTGCAGACAAGGTTGTGTGCTGTTAAATGTTCCGCTGTTCCGATTACTACAAAGTGAGAGTGATTATTATTCAACACGATTATATGTTTAGTTTTTATTTCTTCTCATTGCTTGTTAGCATTCACATTCACTATACCTCCACACCATGTCTGTACGTATGCATATGCTTGTAGCAGCAAGGGTATCGGCAGTAGCAGAGAAAGATGTCCCTACCAAATTCCAACCTAAACCAGGCCCTTGGTTAGATCCCCAAAAAGCCTGGCCTACCTGTAAGCATCCTTGAGCAAAATGCCTAACCTCTACCTGCTCCTTACTTATACTTGTACTTACTGTAAGTTGCTTTGCATACAAATAAGTCTAGTTAAAAGCTAGCCTGCATGATTAAACTATACTTACTTATCAAAAGACACAAGCTGTTCATCATGGGTACCATCTTCATTCTGGAAGCATACACCAAAGGCAGAATATCAAATCTCAAACCCCAGACATGCACTATTGAACCGTTTCCACATTTCACACGGTCACCATCAATCTGTAATAAGACATTGCTGGAAATGTACACGTGTGTATTATTTATTTCCAGTTGCTGCAGCAAATGCAGTGTCTCGACTGGGAGAGATGAAGGTTCCCTAAGCCATCTACAAACTGTTTACCCTCTACCCAGGCATTTAGGTGATCTTACCGAGAGGCGTGACCCTGCTCTGGCCCTGGCGACAGACTCCTTGCCCTTCTCTGCTGCGCGGCGCTGGACGGCCTGGAAGCTGTTGAGAGCTGCAGAGAAATCATTCATCAGCCGCTCCCTCTGGATCTTCTGCTGCCTCTGCAATAAGAGCAACACTGTTTAGGTAGTAATAATAGCTTGTACAGAATTGTACAGGAAAGAAAAGTATAAATCTTAAGACTTGAAAAGGTTAGAAAGAGAGAAGAGAGAGAGAGAGAGAGAGAGAGAGAGAGAGAGAGAGAGAGAGATAGAGATAGAGATAGAGATAGAGATAGAGATA
>JAOEHI010019703.1:0-28179 GCA_025447815.1 Percopsis transmontana | reverse complement strand
ATACATCAAAAATGTAAAATAAGAATTGGAAAAGTTCAAAGATATAATTTTCACCAGTACCACAACATAAGCTAGAAACATTTGCAAGAGAATGAATCAAATAGTATGGTATAGGTCAAATCATTTGCAGCCAAAGGACACACTGGTGGTAGACAGGTTTCTGTCACTTTGGGAACATATTGCTGAACATCTTCTGTGACAATAGTATCTAGAATACTAGGGAAAACACACTTTTACAGCATAAAAAAGGCTAATTTGAGTATTATTATCATTATTAAAACCAACAGGTGAAAATGTTGTAAATAGCCCACATCTGAGAATCGTGGGTTCGAGTTCAGAGATAGAATTCCCTTACAGTATTCCTGCTAAACATTCAGATTCAGAGGCATGACTAGGTTGAACAGTTACTAGGAACACTGAGTTCTTCTGATAGCCATCTGTTTACATTCATACTAGAGTCTTAGCTGGTGTGTGTGTGTGTCAGCGCTTCTTATAAGTCAAACCTATTTGTTTACATTCCATGCATGAGTGACACCATGGTAACCTGTCTATAAAATAAGGATACGACAGCCATTCTACCTGTGCAGTTTAGTATTCAAATCAATAAATACTTTGTTAGATTAATTATCATGGCACACTTTTCTGTGAATGTGTCTTGATCGCTCAGAATACATTACTTAATGTTGGATTTATTATACAGATGTTGCATTTATCAGTACACATGGCAAGTACATATAAAATTTACAATAAAGACAAATTTGTCTTGAAGATTCTCCGTCTGTATATCTGACTTGTCTTGGTCACAAGGCAGTACATCAGCATGCATGAGTAACCTGACCCAAGCAAGACAGAGCAGGCAGCGTTGAAGTCTCGAAAGCCTTTTCGCCCCCAATATGCAATTTGAGTACAACAAAAATAACCTTTTAGCTGCATGTGAAAACCAGAATACACGACCACCAAAGCTTAAATATATATAATAGAAAGAAAATGGCGGCGAAGGGAGCCAATAAATATAGTGAGCTTTAAAGATTACAGCTTGTGGTCTTGTGGGCTAGCACACAAGACAAGTTCATCTGGAGGCCCCTTTCTGCTTAGTGCTTGTGGTGTTTTCGCACATTCATATTTAATAAGAGTACATTGTTCTGTGAAAGCAATAACAACATTCCCTAGAACCTGTAACTAGACCATTATTGGATCCATTAAAGATGTGTTGGGCAAACATGGGCCTTGTATTTAATCTAGAAAAAAATATTATTTTCAGTTAAAATGTGAACATAAGTTACACAGGCTACATAAGCTGAGCTAATTACTGATGTGAATTTGCTTTGAATCAACTGTTTGTCTCCAACGTTCACATCTTGTGACAACATGGCTTTTTAATGCACATTGTACATGAACTGCTGCATTAAGACACTTGGGCTTGGAATAATTATTCAGAGCCACAAGATAAATCTTGATTTATCTTGATCAACTTGATCAAATCGAATACAAAATGCCCTCCTACACATTGAGGTAGCATTGTTAAACAATAAATAATTAACAACAATAACATTTACTAACACACATGACACACAGACACGATTGTATACATCTGTGCAAAAAAATCCTCAACAACAGCAGCGGTGCGGTATTGTGATGCCTTTCTTTCACTCGGCAATCACGGTTAAGCCTTCTCATAGGGTTACTGAAGCAGACTGAACTGACACGCTACATCCGTACAGTCTCGACTGGTAGATACACAATAATCATTGACATGGAAAACAAATGCTGTATTTCAGATTGCACAGATGCCCTATAGGCTAATTATCTCTGAGCCTGTATGTGCTCCCATGTTGTAAAGGCATAAGGCATGGCAAGTTAGAGTAGAGCATACTGTAGTAATACTGTATATATATTGTTAGCTGGTATACTAAAGAGATGCGGTGGGCCGTGTAGTATGGATGAACTGTAACCATCATGTCACAGTTAATGTTAATTGATGATTATAAAATGAATACAGAGCCTCTTATACTGCACATGTATGCTTGCCATTGTCAGCAAATGGTGCCCTGTGGATGTTTGAATTTATAACATAATCATTATTTCTTAATATAAGGGAAGGAAACAGTCCTTGTGCAGCACGTAGGTACTTTCTGTCTCGCTTAATGACACTTTTAGCCTGGTTAAACCCATCCTGATATTGCAAGCTCTGCCTTTACGGTGTGATTCACTTTACATATGGCCTAATAGGAACTCTAGTCAGGTAGAGAACCAACAACCAATCAGCATCCAGGTGGGTAGCTCGGTTGGTGCCGACAGAAATTAAGTGCCTGTGTTTGGAACGTCATCCCCACATGGGTATTGTTGTGATTGGTTGAAGGTGGTCCAATTGTCTGCTAGCACCAGTGTTTGAAAATCACAAACGTTAGTTTTATTAGTTATAGGTGGTCGAATCATCTGCTAATGATTTGATTGTCACCTATTTGCACCACTTGGCTGACAAAAACATTTCAGTTGGGAGTTCCCAGACTGATATGTAAAGTGAAGCGAAGCTTGCGCTATCAGGATGGTTTTAACCAGGCTAGGACACCTTGATAGTGTTGGAGAGACAGTCCCTGTACCCTCCGGACTAGCCTTTCACCTGTTGCCTGTAACAGCTGGCCCTAAACTTCCTTCTGTTCTGTTCCTCGTTTGCTGCCAGTTATGTCAAGGTTGTATTTTAAATACATAATACATTTTAAATACAATCTGATATAAATAAAAAGGCTATATTTTACAGTCATTCACAAAATAAAAGAATCTACACAAATGGCTCCAGTTTGGGGATTGCAAAGCTAGTGAAGGCTAATAGAAAACACTGTACAGCTTTCTTTAATTTAGATTCATTCACACAAAACAATCACATAATCAAGCTTTTAAGGAATAACCCTGTGCTGTTGTGGCTTCGGGCCTTATTTTAACGGTCTAAGCGCTTGGCGCAAGTGCATTTAGGGCGTGTCCAAATCCACTTTTGCCCGTTTAATGGCGGAAAAAACGGTTGCAGCGGCTGGCGCATGGTCCAAATTGTTGTACATAGTCTCTTGATTATTAATGGGTGTGTTTTGGGCGTAACAGAAAAATAAACCAATCAGTGTCATCTCCCTTTCCCTTTAGGAGCCAGTTGCGCTTGCACCTAGAAAGATTGCTATTATAATGGCGCATTTACCAAGTAGTAAGAAGGAATGTTTCGCTGATGAGGAAACTGATCTGCTTGTGCACGAATTGAAAGCGTGCGAGCAGACAATCCACGGCAACAGCAGGATAAAATATCTTAATGTACACAATAATATTCTTTTACATTGTAATCTTTTAACTTTTAATCTTTCGCATATTTGTGCGTTGCTGCGAGTCCCTGTGAGTGTAAGCACGTTGTACACCCTCCTATGTAGACGCATATTAGCCTAGTAGGCTATCTTGACAATGCACACATAAAATAACAGTGAAATACTGCGCCATTGACTTTAGACCAGGTTATTGTTAGTCAATTCAGTCAGTTAGTCAAAGATAGCAATGCGCCAACAATTTGCCTGACCACACCTCATTTTAAGACCAACACGATGCTTAAGCCAACCAAAATGCTTAACCCCAGTGTTCTGTTGTTATGGCGGTGTACCAAGACTTCCTTGCATTGTGAGCATGCTGCTTCATACTAAGCCATGTTTGTTAAGTCTGTACTGTAATCGAGCAACCATGTAGTGACAGCCTGAGGCCATGCATCGTCATGCTGGTTAGTTTAGGACTTCAAGCAAATAAGCCAATAAGTGCGCGAGAAGACTTGGCACATATCCATTACAACTGTAACACAGACAATACTGTGTCTGATTTGCAAAATAGCCTTTTATGGAAACAATTTCCAATCCTGGTTTCCAGGACAAAATCCATCCGTGTTTGTCCTGGCTAAAAGGACCAGCTACGACTCCAAACATTTACTCGGTTTGCTGTAACTGGAGGCAGTTGGCATCCGGGTTTTGCTTGTTTAGGGCGTCCAAGGCCATCGCAGTCTCCTTCTGTCCTTCTATGGAACAGTTGGACACAGCACTGGCCACCATGCAGAATTTGCGCAGGAGGATCTCCCGCAAGAGTAGGTAGACCCAGGGGTCTAGGATCTGGTTGAGGGAGGCCAGGCGTATGGCTGTCAAGAAAAAGTTACAGTCCAGATGGACGTCTCTAGGGGGAGCGAGCGAGGAGGCCATGGCTGCTGGCTTGCAGTGATGGGAGGAGGTCTGGGTGGAGATCATCCTCAACATTAGAACCTGGGACAGGTAGCACAAAGAACACAGGCTTTACCATTGCAGACTCTGCCAGCGGCCACATGCACTAAAGTGAATGTGGCTGTAGGTAGAGCAGTAGAGGAGTGCACCTTTAATAAAGCTGCTGTAGGTAGGATTTGACAGTTGAAATGAGAGATAGCTAAAAAAAAAGAGGTAAGATTTTAAAAAATCAACAATCCAAAAACCCCACCACCTCCTCCTTCTCTGCTCCCTCCTTCTGGAGCCCCTATTAGCGCCATTGACAAACCTTTTGTAGCTGTGTGAGCGCATCCATGTGATTGACAGGCAAGGTAGATTTGCCTGACCAATCATGAAAAAGAGGCCCTTATTGGTCAGAATTATTTCGGCGCATCAAAAATCTATATCAACCAGAGAGGTATACATTTATAGCTCTTAAATACTACCTACAGCACCTTTAATAAATAATATAATTCACCATGTACCTTTGAAAATATAAACTTCGGTAATAATGAAGTTAATATTTATATTTGTTCTCCATTTTGAGAACAAACACACAAAGAAATGGTTAATCTACATTTGTTTTTATATTCTTCAGTTGCTCCAGCAACATTTATCGGCACACTTGTTAGTTTGCCACTGTTGCCTCTAAGCTCCTGTGGGTTCTATTTATATCCTTGGTGGAGCTGTTAGATATTGGTCTCATGGTGTATAACCTAAAAGCACACTGAACAGACCCACAAACTGACTGAAATATGGACTTATCAGTCATGGTCATCGCATCTAAACAAAGCGGGGTTGAAACATTAGTAACCTTACAAACCTGATTTTTATAGACCTAGACCTGATTTAGACTGAAATGTTCTTTAATTTAGACTAGGCCTATATATAAGTCCAGGTTTAATCCTGCTCTTACTGCCCAATCCTGGGCAGTAAGAAATTTAGACTTAAATCACCTATAAAACATACCAGTAAAGGAGACCAGCATATAAGCAGAACACACATAATTCCCAACAGTTGAATGACAGTTTCCGTGGTGAGCCGTTCCCATTGTTTTGAGAACTGAGAAGAGGCAGATTTTGTTTTGCAACGGATAATTAATCCCCTGATAGTCACTACATTGCAGGAGAATGTTACTAGCAGAGAGAAAATCCCAAGGACAGCGAAAGTAGTGGCAAAAAAGACATTTCCCGAGACTTCTCTGTCCCCGGTGCTTATGAAGCACCACGTCCCTGGCCACTGCAAAGTGTATTTCCCGACACCTGCGATTGGCAACAGAGCAAAGAGCAATACAAGACACCATATGACAGCCAAGGTTTGCTTTGTTATATTTGTTTTCATGTGATTAGAGTACCAGTGGGGGCTTGTAATTGCCAGGGACCTCTCAATTGCCATTGCACTGGCCAGGAAAAGGGAGCACAGACCGAAAGTGGTCATACACACTCCGAAAAAAGCACACAACCTGCCTGATGAGTCGATTTGCTCCCATTTCATGCCCGCTTGGTAAACTGATATTACTACTGGACTTGTCAGGAGCTGGCCGAACAGATCAGTCAGTGCCAGAGATCCAATGCACAGCAAAAAAGACCTTTTGCGCCTGTTTTCCTTTTTCCTGTAGGAAATATACACCAATATAAGGGCTAAAGAGTTGCCCACCATGCCGGTGACCATCATAGTTATTGGGAAACCAACGGATATGTATCCACAACTGCCACTCTTGGTGACATTGGTCTCGCGCAACGGGTTGGAGAAGTTGGAGTCTGGCACGTCCCCACTGTTTTGCCGGGAATCCATAGAATCACAGTTGTCTGAATTCGTCATCTCGGTGATTGGTTTATATGCAGTAGGAATCCACCGTGCGTGTCCGACATCCTCTGCTGCTCGAAGTTGCTGAAGAAACTGGTGTGCGTAAAAGCGCTCCGGGTCCTTTAAGCACCAGAGTAGGCGTGACCACTTCTTTGATGTAAGACGCATCACGTTCGACCCAGTAGCATTCATTTCGTTTAGTTAAGGCGAAGCGTCTTTTCACATCTTTGATTACAAATACGGTAACTAGCGGAGGTCACTATAATTGGTCGAGTCGAAAAGCTATTCAGCTAGAGGTACTGTAATATCAAAAATACTCATCAGAAACAATCCTGTTTTAATGGCTAACTATATACACCTAATCACTTAAAATAGTTTAGTAAGGCGAGTGAATTTTTATTTAACAAGCAATTTTAGACCAGTCAGATCAAAAAGTTAAACACTTATTAGCCGATCACTATAATGTTGTTCAGGATCAGGACATTTCCAAATTCAAGTTGACCTACAACATTATTTCACGGATCGTCCAGTCATTTCAATAAGGTGAAACAAGTGCCACCTTTAGACAAAATTGAGAACGGCACAATAGTTTCTACCTACTTCGGCACGATTCTCTGCTTGCTGACAAGTCAGTCAGTGTATTATGTAGCATACGTCTACATGTATGGAAACACAAGTCACGCCAAATTCGCAAGTTAAGGATACTAAAAAACGCTACAAGTTACCGTTGAAGACAGATCCTTAAAATAAAACTGACACCACCATGACAGAGAGGATTTTATTTACATGTTGCTTACATAACCCATTTTCAACCAGTTAGGAAAACAAAACCTAAAAAACAAAAAAACATTAGGACAGTCTAGCAATGCGCTTTGATAAAGTTGTTTGATATGTGTTTTTCTTGTGGTATAAGATATTAAACGTTTGAATTTTAGCTTTAAAAAAAAAAAAAAGCAGCCTTTAATAATTTTGTAATCTGTGAAATCTGAAATTAATTTTGCGGTTAAATCACTCTCCAATGTGTAGTGACAAATAATTAAAGGCCTTTGTAATCTAAACCAGATAAATTAGTAATTTCATTAAAACCAGCAATATTACAAAGTAAAAGAAAAATACTTACCTTTCATTCAAAACTAAGAAAAATCAATTTTAACAGACTTCCAATTGCTACATTTATAACCATTTATGGCGGTGACCCCCCCACCATTAATTCATATCAAACTTGACTTTTCTCCAACATGGGAGGAATAAGATACAGCGCCAACATGAAATGGGGCAGAATGGAATTTTAAAATGGGACACAACTTGCTTCACATTATATTTGTTTATCATACAAGACCGGATATTTGTGAGCTCATTGACACCTAAAGCTTCACACACACACACACACACACACACACACACACTTCACAGATTGGGGGCAGGTTGAAAAAGGCAGTATGTAATGACAGGTTATACGAGGGGGTGGAAGGGGGTTGGGAAACGGACCGTTTTCTTTTAGGGACTTTGGATGAGTGTTTTAAGGCCCTACGAGATCGAATGGCATTAAGATCAGATCTGGTTTTTTAGCTCTCTTTTTTTTTTTTTTTTTCTTTTTTTAAACACAACATGCATTTACACTAAAGATTCCTTTTTGTGTTTTAAAGGCTTTTTCTTAAAAAAAAACAAAACTATTTTATTTTTGAACTGGAGCCGGAATGGGAGGATCCAGAGGAGTTTCCACGGCACCTGAAATTAGAGAAACACCACGGGAAGAAAGGAATGGTGAGTAGGTTTGAAGAAATTATTCGGAGTTTAGGAAATTATAAAACATGCATTTTTAGAAAACCAGTACAAAACCAGTAGGACGAGGCCAATTCTAAACATATTCCTCTAAATCTCACATCCCTTAAGCGAAGGGATTGCAGGGCTAAACAGAATCAGTGAATACGCCATTGTGGCACTCCACAGTAACCCAAACCTTTCGGACGATCGAGATCTAGACCGCCTCCGTTTCCTCCCTTCGGATGAGGACCTGGAGCGACTGCGCTTCGGGTTCCTTTCGGGTGAGGAGGAGGGTGAGTGGGACCTCTTCCGGGGAGAGGAGCCCTTTCCAGACCTGGAGCTGGATTTTTTGAAGGGATAAACCAAGCAGAGCGGTCAGTGGGGCCAATGCGGGACACGCATGTTATCAAGACTAGAGAGTAGGACTGCTGGTGCCTGCACTCCCAGAACAGCAGGGAACTTTTACACATGGCCTTGTACGGTACTTGGGAGAGTAGTGTTCAGCAAAACGTGGGTGAAATATGAGCAGTGACGCAAACCCTGTTGTGGTCAGTGATGTCATGTCACTGCTGCTCAGAGATGCTCGATTAACAATATCAACTGACCATAAAAAAAAAAAAAGGAGTGTATCAACCAGTACAAAAGGAGGCAGCCGTGGTCTACATCATTAGGGATGCCCAACTTCACCAGGAATGTGCTAAATAATCCAGGTGAACGAAAACGAATAGTGTAAAAGCTTATCGTTATTATATAATTAAGTTATTTTGGGTAAAAGCAGAGAAGAGGCCGCAGTGAACCGGCTCACCACTTTCAAGGCACTCTCCTATATTCAAACTAGGGCTAGGCCATATAGGGCCTAGATACATGCACTCTCTAGAGGGAGAGTGCATGTCACCTCATTCACCTGGAGTGGGACCTCGAACGAGATCCAGACCTGGAGCTGGATGAGCTTCTAGAACCGGACCTGAAAAAGAAACAGAACCTTTTCCAGTACTTCCTGAACACCACAATACATTGGGCTATGACGCACAGTACATAAACCTACAGCTATCACAGCAAGAGTAAAGTCCCCCAACAGTATTGCTGTATACACAAAGTATGAAAACCCAGGCACAAATAACATTCAGAAGCTTAGCATTCCGTCAAATCTAAGTAACAATATTGCTGGCATAACCACACGTTTTGAAGCTCCAATAAACACGTTTCATAAAATGCACACACTTTATTAGGTACACCTGCTCATTAATACAAACCTGTAAATCAGCCTATAATGCCACAGCAACTCAATGGAAAAGGATGCATTCATGGTCAAGTGGGTCAGATGTTGTTCAAAGCAAAACCAAAAATCTGAATGGAGAAGTTTGAGCCAAGTGTTTTTGACCGTGGAATGATTGTTGGTTCGAGCATCTCAGAAACTGCGTATCTCCTGGGATTTTCTGTCTCTCGCTCACACACACATGTAGGGTTTACAGAGAAAGGTGCAAAAATGCCTCGTTAATGACAGAGGTCGGAAAAGAACGGCCAGACTGATTCAAGCTGACAGAGGGGCGACAGTAACTCAAATACCCATGCGGTACAACAGTGGTATAGTGGTATGCAGAAGAGACCTCGTAGCCCAAGCAGATGGGCTACAGCAGGTGTACCTAATAAAACCTAGTGTACACAAAGGATCACCATTCAAACTAAAGGAAGGGAGCGCTTTACAGAATGCAAATGTCGGTTGATGTCTGCATTCTGTGCAGCCAGAAGAAGGGATAAACAGGGTATGAAAACAAAAGAAATGGGGAGAACATGACATTGTAAGCAGACCAGTAATAAAAGAAGATTGAGCTGATACTGACATTTTTCCCGGCGTTACCCTTGACCTGTACCCTTTTACCTGGACCTGGACCGGGAGCTGGGACTGGAGGAGGGCGACGAGGAGCGAGAGTGGGAGGAACCAGAGTGGCTGCCCTTCTTTGCCGGCTTCTCCTCTTCGTCACTGGCATCCAAGTCGTACTTTGACAGGTCCCCGCCTCCATCTTCTTCATCGTCGTCGTCGTCGTCCTGGGGACACAACGCTTGTAGATTACATACAGTAATAAAACAACTCCAACTTAGCAGAATTGAGAGGTTGCAAAGCAATGCGTACAGGTTTGTTCTTATTTCTATTATTGTGTTCACACAAACGCTAAACAATACAATATCGATCAATGCCAACAGTTTAGAAGCCTACGGCGCACCAAGTAAGACTGACTGAACACACAAAAACAGAGCCCAACAGAGGCCACAACAAAAGTAAATATTGAGTCAATTGGATAAACATTAAAAAAAGGTAAACTCCATGTTATAGCACATTTTACAAGGTGCTATTACAACCCAGCTTGTTTGAAAATATCTACAGGGACAAATAGAAGCTAGATTGAGGTGACAACCTTATTCACTATACCTTTAAATAGCTTTTTTCTTAATGTTAATCGAATATTTATTTAGGTATATTGCTGTATATTAGACTGAAAAACAACTGTTACTGATACAGTTCCAATTACACAACAAACTTACATCCAGCTTGTATTTGGAAAGGTCTCCTTCCTCCTCTTCGTCTTCCTCCTCTTCGTCGACTTTCACTGGTTCCTTCTTTTCAATTTCTTTTGAGGACGGCGTGCTGTTAGCCGTCTTACCACGATACTTTTTCTTTTTCCTACCAAACTGGCAGAATAGGGAATATTCCTGTGTTATTCTTCTGGCATGATGGAAACTAAACAAGGTGATGGCTTTAAAAAGTTGGAAAAAATATGTTAGTCAAGGCAATGAGAATGTTTAACGTTTGCCTTAGGGGAATAACGAACAAAGTCAACGTGTAGAGGCTTGTTCTGCGTATGAATTTTGAACCTCCTGGCACCTCACTGATTAGGTCTGACTCAGCATTCACCTCATCATATTCGCCATCAGATTCCTCCCGTTCAATATATTCCACGTTCTCCCTTTCATTGAAACCTCCACCATATCCTGAAAACATAAATGGAGGATACATTTGTAATGCACTTATTACAATTATTAACAGTTGCACTGCAAACCACCGTACATAAATGCATTTACCTGTTCTCTCTTCGAGTTTGGCATATTTGGGTGTGTTGCACATGTTGCACTCTGACCTTCTAGCCCAATTCACATTGCCACAACTTCGTTAGAAAAAAGAAAAGAAGGCCATTAAGCAAAACATTGTCAAGTCCTGAGAAGAATCAGTCTTTTTATTCAAGTACATTTTCACATAATATCGATTATTAAGGTTGGTCCAGAGCAATATTGAGGTTTTACACGTTATACCTTTAAGCAGAAAAACATCAATGTGCATACAACAAGTATGAAATATGCGGAACTATTAGGAGACTATCCATATTGCAACCAGGTAAAAGGAACATTTTCCTTTCCCAGCCACTATGGACGCAACAAGGGAAACTGAATAGCTTAATTTGTCAGAAAAAACAGATTTTGACTGCCAAAAATGATCAGTACACATACATTGTGTGACTAAAATGCATTTTTCCATGAGCACCTACGTTTTACATTGCCAGTCATTTGCACTGAAGAGGCCTCTGCTCTTCTCAGCCAAGGTTTTTCCAATTTCAGTCCCTCCAGCTTTCATCATCTTTGCCTCTGTTGTTTTCTCTAGAAAAATAGAACTAGGGTCATTGGTGTAACAGTCTAAAGAGAATGGCTGCACTATAACGTTAGCTTTTTTCCTCAATGGTCTACAGCAATGCCAGAGATGAATTACTTACCCCTGCCACATCTATTACAACTAGTTCTTCTTGCAAAGTTTACATTTCCACACCTGCAAGTCCAAAAACACCAGGGTTATTTTTGTTCTTCTAAGTTTAGGTATGTGTCACTTAGTGTTAAACTATCAACTATCAGCAGGCTAGGCTACTAGTTAGCTATAGTGTAGGATTTCTAGAGAGAACCCCGTGTTTTGACAGTTGCAGCTGACTGTCTGCTACGTGAGACGTCTTTGTAGAGTTAGCTGGCAATTTGATATCGAAACCATCTAAGTTAAACGTGTCACTCTCCAGACAACTTGCTAGCTAACGTTACTGCACTGTCAGAAACACCCACGTCGCCAAAAACATCGGATGGCCATTCGGTTTCAAGTTTGACACTATCGTGAATTTTTTTTCTGCAGCTCCCTTTATCTCCGATGCGGCTATATTGGAATTATGTTGCTACAACTTAGTTTATGAACAAACTATAGCTGGGCTCTGCGGCTAATTCACTTCAATGTGAGCCGACACGTAGGCCTGCTATGCTAGCGTTAGCCTGCCCGACTCCAGACGTCACAATTGAAATATAGAAACAAATAAATGATGCATTTTCGGGATATGTTTAGACAACTTACTTTTTATCAGGACATATCCAATCTCCATCGCTAACTCGAAAACTCTTTCCCGACATGTTTGTATCTAGCAACACTTGCTAGCTCTCTCTCTGGCTGGGTGTGCTCACTCTAGGAAGACTTACACAATGATGAATTCCGCCTCATGTCTTACTCCGCCCCTGGTGGTCAGCATTGATACTGCTACAATAGAAACTTAAAATGCCACTTTCTGTGACACAAAATGTCACCACATTAACAAAAAAGTTTAACTTACATAATACATTAAGATAAGAGAGGACAAGCAATGGGGATATTCTAGACAACATCTATACCTCGGGAAAAATGCATAAGAATTCGTATAATAGTAAAAGTTACAGTTACGCAGCATTTGGCAGAGCATTTAGTAAAGTAAACACGAATAATAAGCAAATAAAAAACAATCCGTTTTCAGTTTTCTCTGTTGCAGTATCTTTATCTGCAGTATTGAGCTAAATTGCTTGAAAGAAATAGGATACAACTGTGAAATTAAGTGACAGCAGTGGTGCTTAAGATTGGTGACAAAGTTGGTGAAATGGTTTTAAATCAAGCTATATAATCCATGACTATTCTTAAAAACAATTAGAATGCAATTTTTGCAGCCCTAAATACTATTATAGTCTAATATGTACTGTGCCTTACAACTCCACTAGTGGGCAGTAGATGATCATGTCTTAACATTAAAAGTATTCAAAGACCGCGTTCACAGTGGCCATAATATCAGGAAAATGTAGACTAGAATGTTCCGGAGCTGCACGTGTCTTGCCAGTCTGTTGTCTGTCAAATTCAAAGAGCTTTTGAAGTCTCTGTCACAGCTGGTCCATGACCCTGGCAACATGGGTTGGCCATCTTGGTTTTTCAACTGAAATCTATTATTGCTTTCCAGCTTCCCTCATAGTCCATCTACTTTGTTCAAAGAGAGCAGAAGGATATTGTTTAGTCATGTTCTCAGCATCTTATACAAGGTAGCTCATTTAATAGAGTACACTCCAGACGAGCTGAACCAGACCTTTTTAATCATGCAGTGTGTTTTAATCTAATGTCTGCAAGGGAGAGATGCACTTGATTTATGATGCTTGCATAGGGTGAGTTTTCTGGTGAGATAAGGTACTGTAGCAGAAAGAGCTTTCGTGAAATGCTTTCATATGGCAGTGATGGCTCCTATCACCAGCCCGTTTTATGTCCCGTAAAAACAAGCCCCTCACGCGTTATTCGTTCGCGAAAACCTGTCCTTTCCAGTCTGTAGATGTGTTTATTTCATCATGGAAGAAGGCTTTTTTCTTCTCACTGAAGCTTCTCTGCTCACTCTCAGCTGAGGGTGGATCTGTCTGCTATCTCAACGTTCCACAGAGAAGAATAAGGAGGTATATAAAACAAATGAAGACATGAATAACTCATGAGCAGACACTGCCAGTGCTGCAGTATGTTATTTTGCCACATAATTCTGCATGAAAGGATTCACAAAGGAGTCAGGCAATTAAATAGCACTTAAGTAGACCATGTCCAAATGCATTACAGTGGCTTCATCAGCTCTAGCGCTTTTCTCATTTTGACTGGACAGTGTCCTTTCCGACTAATTCTCTGCCCACCGCCCGATTATGGCATGGGTCAATAACGCTGGGGGCTTTTCAAGAGTGTCAATGAGGCTTTGGCCAGCCTGCCCTGCTGCCATGTAACAGTCCAGTTGCCAGTTATGGATGGACACTCACTCGTTTATGCACAGCTACATCTCTGAACAGGGAAAGGCAGTCATGTATGTAGTTTTGGAAAAACCTGCTGTGAGCCACTTGCTTTCCAATACTGACAGATGGCAGGGAGCTGTTTCTGAGAAGAGAGAGTTGGGTGTGTTTTGGGAAGGGGGGTGGGGATGGGGGTGGGGGGGGTGTTATGGTCTTGACTACCTCACATCTTTTAACACTAATCAGTGTGGCATGCTGCAAAATCATCACCGGGGCAGTTAGGTTACTAGACTTAATTTGCAAGGAGATGTGTCAACATTCTTCATTGGGTTTCATGCCTGCACGCCAGTGTTAGGCATGTACGCATATGTTGCATTTAATGCTTTGGATCGGTACACTTTTTGGATTGTGCAGCATTTGTTGCCGTGATTGTGTGAACAGCTGATGTGTTTGTGTGGGGACACAGGCAGCAGACAGCCTGACGCACTCTTTGAGCATCAGACCCAGTGTTCACACTTTAGCCATGACAAGTGGACGGTGAGTTGCCAACAGACCCCATAAGAATTATATAAACCCAATTATTGCTCAGTGAAACAGATAGCGCTGCCAGATGTGCTGTTGCTCAGTGCCGTATCTACTGCTGTGCTGTCCAGTCCTTATCTCAGAAGTACACTGCTCTGGGAGCCAGTGCGCGCACACACACACACACACACACCTTGTAAAAGTCAGGTGACTTCTGGTAAAAGGCAATACGTTTTTTTTTTTTTTTTTAAATATCCAGATCCACACAAAATCAAACCCAGCACACACGTGGTTAATCCATTTTGTGCAAGGGAAGCAAATAGATTTTAAAGCTGTGGATGGTTTACAGCCAGCCATGATGTTTCACTATCTTTCCCAATTATAATTCTGGAGATTCTCCACGTGAATTAATGTAGCCTTTGGCTGAACTTGCATGGTTTGTCCTGTGTAAAGCTATTTTTTCCTCATCCCAGTTATGTGTAGCCTCCCAGGAAAGTTCCCCGCAGTACTTTGAGCTGGAAGGTGATTCTGAGCCTTCCTTGCTGACAATAATAATGTATCAAGTCCAACAGATCCTGACAGGCCGGAGAATTGGGGAGGCAAGGTTGGCACACTGTCTTGAGAACAGACATTGTTCCTCAAATGGAATAGGGGAGTTCCACAGATAAAGTGTTTACAGGTTGATAGGTGATCTCACGCGGTGACTCCTGTGTGACCGTCCACAGTGTAATATCCTAAACCCCGGCCTCCAGAAAGGAAAGGCCACAGGGACATTCTCCAATGTCATTTCTCAAATTCTGTGTCAGGCCTGTCGCAAAGGCTCTTTTTTAATTGCTATGCGTCACTTTTGCGGACCAATTGAAAGGGAGAGAAATCAATATGGAGCGTTCAACCCCCCGCCCCCCGCCCATGTCTAGGCAGAAATAGAATAAAGTGACTCGATATTACCTCCTTCTTGACCCCTCCATGTTTCCGTGCAAACCAGCATGACTCAAAAGAAAATCTCACTCACAATATGAACAACATATCATGTTGTGCTATCTTTCAGCCTTTTATTAAAGTGGAATTACATTTGCTATTAGTAAACAAGAGATTGGAACACAGACATTTTCTGTCTAGCCAGCAGTGTTTACATTTGCTTGGTAATAGAAGTGCACGGACGACAAATCATATCAGATGAATTTAAAAATACAAGAAAGACAGAAAAAGAGCTCACATAATAGGATATATCTTGTTCTGCGTGACACATCTTCACGTCCTCCATACACTGCTGCAGATTACTCTAGTGGTAAACATGTAAATGATAATATGATAGAAAGAGAGAACGACATAGAGACAGAGGAGGAGAAGGGATTGAACCAAACAAAGCACAGATTGTAATTAAGTGACCTGACTCCAATTAGAATTATTATGTGGGGAAAATTGTTTTTCTGGTTTGATGTAGTCAACCATGCATGTGATCCCAAAAGCCTTTTCCCATTGTCTTTGACCCCCTCATTCATCACTATTGCAACAATTTAAGTTTTAGGTCAAACTCTGTCTGACAGACTGACAATGAGCTAGTTAAGGGTAATGTGATTGTCACATAACAGTAGGTAATGCATAAAAATAGGCAGCTGCTTTGTCATAGCCTCGGTCTCTATCATCTGGCTCTGTTCTTTGAGGTGACATAGTCCTGGTAGCGGGGTGATTAATGTGATAGGTGGAATTTGTCTCGTTATGTTGACAACGGTTGATAAATGCCTTGTAAACAGCCAGTCACAGCTGTTAATGCATCATCATAATCCAGAATTAGGAGGCGCCAGGCAGGACCAATAAATGCAATTAGACACTGACAAAATTAATTCGCCCATACTGGGGAGTTTTCTGCACCTTGTCCGTTCTGTGTAAAGAGATTCTCGGGGTCGCAGAGGATCAGCACACTGAACAGCTCCCCTTTAAATAACAAATAACAAACTCAATTTGTGTTGGAAACATCAACTACAAAATAGACTGAAAAGAAAATGAATATAGAATTTAGTCTATTTGGTTTAGAATTATGGAATTATCAGCAGAGGAATAAGCTTGTCTAGTCTGTAAGGTCTGTTACTTGAAGAGTGGAAGAGTTTTAGCCTTTACACCCATATTTATATGGGTGTGCAAAGGCTAAAACTCTTCCATTGTTTCCCCAGATAAAGCATTCTCTGAGGAAAAGACCAGACAGGTGACTTTTAAATGTGATTGGTCACTAGAAGGGCCAATAAGACAGCCATTAACTTCCTGTCAGTCATTCTCGTCACGCCTCATTGGTTCAAGTCCTGCTGCAGTTCTGTATGTTTTTAGTCACTTCACCTTTATTTCCAGCACCTGTGACTTTGGTCTGGTTTTTTTTTTCTTTTTTTTCTAAACAGACCTATAAAAACTACCCCCTCCATCGCCCCGTCCCATTACCGGAGTGATGGTCAATTGAGATGATCAATTTGCATAATGGAGCGTTAAATTGGGCCCATCACACCCACCTCAGAGCAGCCTGCTCCCACGGAGGGCTCAGTAAGACTCACAATTGCTCTTGAAGGGACGACATGTATCCTCCACCCCTCTGCTAGAGTATCCTTTCACCATGGAGCATTCGGTCGGTGGATATGCCACCAGTTACTGAATAATTTAGTCCCTTATTCATGAGTCTGCTATAATCTGTTGCCAGAATGAAAAGCTTGCGCTAAAGGAACAGTGTGTCATGTCCAGGCTGGATAAAGGTAAAAGTTGGAATAAACTTTCAGTTAATGTTGAAAAGGTTTTTCCCCTAAACATAATGGTACCTATGTTCCTCGGTAAAAAACGTAACATTATCTATAAAAATGTTCTTCCTCAAAATGACAAAAATCATCTCCCATACTCATCCATTCCCATTAGCCTAATGACGCCCTTAATTGTGCCGTTCGTCCTCACAGTGACCAGTGGCCATCCTTGGACACTGAGCAGATCATTTTGATTAACACCCACCAACGAAACGCAAGCCTCTAATCTCAGGCAGATTAGTTAATCTTTTTAGAAGCATGTCAGCACCTAAGGAACTGTGACAAATGGCATCCAAGGAGCTGGTTGGAGTACAGGCTTGTTCGGGGGTGATTGATGTGAGTGCGCTGTGAGTGGCAGCTACCACTGAGATAGAGCCATCATGGCCTTGGTTCCACGGAGCTGTCTTGTGTCGAGGGTATGTTCTCTGTGGGGGACGATGTCTAGAGCAGTGGTTCTCAGTGTTTTTGACCCATGGGGCCAGAAAAAGACCCCACCTCCGTGCATGCATTCAGGTGGTGGTCAGGGGCTATGTGCCACTTCTTTTTGCTTCATAAAGGAAGTCACTCGAGCATGAAAACACTGTCCAACATAATAATAACATGAGGAAATCCAGTATATACTTTACAGTACACAACCATAACCATAACCACGGGAAGAAAATGCGTTTGTATTTTATTAAAGATAACATAAGTAGATAAAAAATAATAACAAAAAGGTTTCAAAATCTTGTTCTGACCCCAAAAAACATCTTGCGACCCCCCGGGGGTCTTGACCACCAACACTGAGAACCAAACAATAGGGAGATGTTTCTTAGCTTGTTTGTTGTTTACAGTTCACAATCCTTTGTAAGCAGATAAGAACGAGTGGCTGGCAATTAAAGCTAAACTAATGAGCTTGAACGTTCCACTGAGTTAGATTGTGGTGGTTGTGTGGCAAGCAGTCATTTCAGATGACTCTCAGTTCCGTTCACGCTGCGTTATCTATTAATTAATGTACAATCTTTGCCTTCATTTTCAGCTGGCTTTGAGCTTTGGGGAAGACAGTGGGCAATACAAGTAATTTGCTCATGTCAGGAGTAGCATCTAGAAAAACTTCAATTCCTGTGAGTGCCTCCTACCTCTCCCTGCCACCAGCATCCCGCTGGGCTCCTGTCAGCCTATCAGCCCAGTCCTGACAGGTGATTGACATTAAAGAACTAGGGGATACGTGATAAGTGTGAAGGAGATGGGCTGATATGTTGTATGATTTTTCAATGTTTTAATGACTTTGTCATTTGATAAAAAAAATCTGTGCTGATATTTGAACATTTAAGAAGGAGGGTTGTGTTCTATGTCTAAGAAGTAAGTCAAATAAAGAGCTCACTTCTTAACATACATGCTAATTCATTTCCAGCCAAAATATCGTATTTGTACAATCAAAGTACACACATAATCTAGTGACACACAATCTTAAAAATGGATTCATAGCATCAATGTAAAGTATGTTTTAAAAGGGACAGAACATAGTGTCAGTTGTACGCGTATGTGTGCGTTTATGTTTTTGTTTGTGTGCATGTCAAGTGTGCCTTTGCGGCAGTGTGCATGATCAAACAAGCCCGCGTGTGTCTGTGTCCCTAAACGGGTTGTGAGGAAATACTACAGATACAGGTTGTGATGAAATGCAACAGATAACGGTCTCATTTTCTGCTAGATGGCGGACCTGGTTAGTACAGGTGCGACCTGGAGCTTCTGCTCGAAGGCCACCTAGCTCTGAGGGAAGGTGCAGAAACATCTGGCATATTTGACTTGAATCTAAGGCTTTCCTGGTCCCTTTTTAAATGTCACACACAAAAAGACTGGCTGAGTATTTGCTCCTTTCCGCTCCAGATCCATAACATTAGCATAAATGGAGAATCAATTATTTTAGCCCTGATGGAGCTGATTATGCAGAGACAATAAAGGCAGGGAGAAGAAGTCATAATTACAAGATGACCTAGCCTGCCTTTCCACCGTTCACGGAGTACCGGTGCCGCGCTGGTATTTCAGGGGTGAGCCCGTAATTACCTGATAAGAAGCACAGGAAGTGGGGAATGGAGATTCTCTGTCAAAGTCAGCACGCATGCTCTGTAATGAGCAACAAAGCCAGTCATCCCTCAAACACAACCATGTTCACTTTCCTATTAGACACCCATAACACGCGCACACTCACACGCACGCACAGCAAAAATTGTTGACTCTTTAATTTACATTGTAGCATCCAATTTATATGGCGTGTCAGACTTTCAGTTGTGCTGTCTATGTGATGATAATATCCGGTGTAGCGCTGTGAGGGCTGCAGATACACTTCAAATGGCTCTATCTCCCCAGGCAGAGCTGCTGTGATGTGCCAGCCAGTCGACAGCGCAGCCCACGCCAGGCAGCACCCAGAAGTGGGCTTACCGCTCGCATGTCACGCCTGTCAAAGCGAGGCTGAGGGTAAGAGAGAGGGAGTGAGTGAGAGAGGGAGCGGGAATGAAAGGGTGAGAAAGAGGATGTGTGGGAGGGGATGGAAGCAGGGTGGAGGGGAGAGCGGCTACAAGGTCTATACCCAGTGTGGCTGGCAAGCACAACCTCTTCTCGTAAAATAATCTCCACTGAATGCCGGGGAAATGTCACAGAAGCAGTATTAAAAAGCCACAAATGGCTATTTGCTTAATGGGACTCGTGACCGCGTCTGTTAAACAGGGCCAGGCTCCTTCCTCTGTGCTGTTAACTCTTTGCTGGCTACTTATCACAGGCTGTTGGATACACATTCTGCAGCCATAGGAAGCACGCTGGAGTCAACCTACAACTACAATCTAGTAGTATACTCCTTTGTTCATAGCACGAAGCCAGACTATGGTCAGGTTGTCAACGCGTCGTCACCGCTCCCACAAGACACTGGTGCGCGACTTTAGTTCTGTAAATGTCACTGCTGAATGTCGCTGTCGCCATAAAGGTTGTGGTCACATTTCCTCATACTGTAGCAGCTGCTGTTTCCAAGTTTGTGGGAGATTTGACATGGTGGACAGTGCGGGAGATGTGTTTTGTCAGGCGTCCCCTGACTTTATGCTTTTACTTACTGTCACCTAATGGAAGCATAATGAGACGAAGAAGGCATCGCTGGCCCACGGGGCAGCACCTTCTCATAAAACCCGTACGTACGTGCACGACAATATGTGGTGAGTGGAGCACCGCGCTGCGTCCAGTCCATTACATTACATTTCTCCCTCCATCACTCATATTAACCCTATAAACACAAGCTTTGCTAATCGTAACCAATGAGGTTCCATTATATCAGTAAAACCTATGTAGAACATTGGGAGTTTGCACTTTCATACCAACGCTGAGCAATGTCGGGCTTTGGTCAAACCCACGTTATATGAGCTGGGTTGCTAACGTAGTTTGATGCTAACCCAGACCATGCTTTCACGACAAAGGCAAATGTTTGTCTTTTCCAGGTTATTTCTCTTCTGTGAAAGAGGTATTGACAGATGCTTTTGGAGATGGAGGGCAACTAAGTTACAGTTGTTTCATTTATTTAGGAGTAATTTGGAGCCTAGGTTTCCAATTGTGGCAAAACATCAGTTTTAATAAAAAAATAATGTTTTATATAGTTACATATAGTTACCCTATATTTTTTGAAATTCCAAAGACCCATGTATATTTATCAAAATGTATTTGTGTTCATCTGAAGAATAGAGTTTGTTCTAAATTCCAGAGAAGTCTGAATTTTGGAAATATGAGGTTTTCAGCTGACAGCAAGCAGGTAGTGTTAGGATGCTAACAGGTAGGTCCATGTGACACATGGAGACAAGCGCATTCCACTGATTTATGGCGATATTCATGGATGATATTAGGCCGATGTTGTTCTGCTGTGAATTATTTACAATAACAGAAACAAGACTTTAAAGGCTCAGCTCTTCCTGCATGTCAGAGAATGGGAATCAGTTAGAGAAGGAATCAGGATGAGATCAACCCACCCCTGTCCTCCCACAGAAGTGCCTGCCTGCAAGGAATAATCCGAATGCTAGGTCATCTGGGATGACTAGAGATCCAGCCTACACATAAACACACATGCCAGAGGCACACACACATATGCCAGAGGCAGACACATGAATACACACACACACACACACACACAGACACACACACTACACTAAAATCATGGCTCAAGATGCAAAGAAAGAAACAGAGAGCCAGAGAGAAGGGGGGGGGGGGTTAGAGAGAGAGTTAGCAGGGATTCAGATAGGTACACTGCGTTATGACCTGTATTTGACCTGGTCAAACTAGCCAGGAGAACGCATGAAAGGAATTGAAAATATGCTAATTTGACAGCTTAGCAACTGTCCATAACTCCTAATTGAAAACCAGAGAACCCGAACAGAATATAAATAAACATGCAGTGACTTATTACTGTGTGTGTGAGTGCATGCGTGTGTGTGTGTGCGTGCGTTGTGTTTGTTTTTTGTGAAGAGGTGACAGAGGGTTTTGTTCTGTTCTATTGCAATTGGTTGAGGTTGTGGTAAATAGAAAGTGGCACATGTTTTTTTGTGATTGGCATAAAAATAAATATGGCCAAATGAAATACCCTCAACTTGTGGAACAGATCATTTTCCTTTTTTTGCACAATTCCATTCCAAACCTCCTTGCAGATCATGCTAAATTCCTTCGACCATATGAGACAGTTGGGCACAATTGCATCTGGCAGATGTCAAGTCACACTGGCAAGGCAAAGCAAATCTTGGACAGTGTGACCCAGGCAGGAAACAGGCAAACCATAACACCCCTGCCACCACAAGAGGACAGTGTTGACATAGCAGCACACATCCCACGGCTATTGGTATTGATGACCTCTCTCTTTTATTATTTAAAATGACTCGAGCTTAAAATATCATGTTTTAGATGAAAAGGTAAGTGAGGTATGTTTTCATCATCAGCTGTAAATTAGGTTATTAAATAGTTGAGAGGCCTCATATTTCAAACTGCATTTGAGTTGTGTGTGCGTGAGCGGGCACACATGCTTATATTATACGGGCTATATGGCTATAGCCATTTCACTCTAATAACCTCTGCTGAAATGAGAGGTTTGGGGATTGAGATAACAGCCGATTATCATTCTGTGTTATTATGATAAGCTTGCAAAGAAAACTACTCAGAGACACTGGGCCTAGCCAATTATGAATTTGAAAGCCTATTCATCGAGTCAAGCCCTATTCTTTTCAGACAGTAACAGCCTGATACAATAGATATTCTCTACTGATTTTCAAATGACTTTTCAGCACTTTGAAGTCGATTCTGGTTCCACAGATTTATGCGTGCGACGATTTATCAATATAGATTCCTACACAATAATCAGGCCATTATCAAGGAGTTAGATATGTGTGTTTTGGGGAACTTGTCCTACATATGTACATATGTTCCCATGAATTTACACCGCAACCATCCATGGTTCAAATATGTCTGTGCGTATGATGAATGATCAATATGGATGCCTAATTAGTAATTCAAACCACACTGAGCAGCTGTCAGACCTGCTGTCCCCTTGAACTCAAATGCAGGTAAGGAGTTTCCCTCCCTTTAGGCCTGGAATCAAAGTCACTACCACACTGCTCAGAAATATATATTTTGATGCAGCTATCAGTAAATCGAGGTTCCAAAAAAATCTACTGATTACATTTAAGAAGATAATCTGCCATAAACTAAACCGGTTCTAAATTGTGCATAATAAGTGCATTTGTGTACAAGTCAAAGAAAGAGAGTTATTGCTATTTAGACAAGGCCAGTTAGATAAGTTCAATTGGTAGACTCACTGCTATGAAGGCAAAAGGTTACATTACATATCCTATTTTCAACAGAAGGCGAACGAAGCGCATTAAGGCTATGCACACTAATCTAACAGAAATGTTTCATCCATTCCTGAAATGATCACAGAGGAAAAAGGTCATTAGGAATATTATATATAAAAAGGAATGTTCAGTTAGGTGGGTTTTATATGATTATCGAAATGAGACCAAATTATGAATTATTAGGTCTCACTTTCAGTCCCCAAGGTAATCCAACCTAAAGGTACAGATCCAGCTTCGGTGAATATCTGTAGTTGTGCTGGTGAATTGTCAAAATATACCCCTTATCGCCAAAGAAACCCCTAAGGACAGCCCTTTCTCACCACATTCTTACATTCTTGCACATATATTGATGCAGAGCCTGAGATTTAGTGAGGAGTTTGAAAGGACGTCTATAGGCAGAATCACCGTTGACTTGGTACTGTACAAATATCCAATTGTTTTCTACTTGCTTGTTTCTGCCCTTTCCTCTATTCTAAAAATGCTCAATTCTAAAATGCTACGGGCTGTATTTATATATGTGCATGTATGTGCATTCACGTGTTTGTACTGTATTGTGTATACTCGACCGCGCATGTTTGTGCGTGCATTGATTTTCTTGTTCAGGTATGTTTGTCTCCGTGCGTTTCTGTGTGCGCGATTTTGTGCGAGTCAGAGGGCTGTCATCTTGGCCGTGGCCCAGGAAGTCACTTACAAAACATCCCCACAGCTGCTGTGCCTGTCCTCTGTGACAACCCCCATGCTTTTATGTTCAAATGCCCACGCACACAAAGTGAATTGGGATTCCATGAGCTAACGTCATATTGCACAGACAACTGTACATGTGCGGGCGCAAGAATCAGTCAGCGCTGCGAGGGCATGGGTGTCTCCCATCTCCCCGACATGAAGATGCCTTTGATGAATTCATCACGTCAAAGCAAGCTAATGAGTTTGAAAGGCGAGTGTCTGCTTTGCTCAGGGCTTGCTGACAGCAATGAAAGCCCTGGCGCCTCCTGTGGTGATGCGTTAGATGTGGTGGGGCCTTGTCAAGGGTTGACAGCTGTTTTCGACAGAGAAACTACGTACAAACACACTCCACGCTTTGCGCTCAATCAATCGTCGGCTAATCAATAATTTAGCCAAAGTCGTTTTGCTGTTGTGTTTGTTATTTTATCTGTCCTTTTTCTTTTTGAAACAACATATCTGGTAAACATTAATACCTTATGTGTGGCAGACCACCAGCACTGGGTCAGCAGAGTGTCATCTGTCATGCCATTATGTGATGCCATGTTTGTATCAGTCAGTCTTGGGAGGGGGACTTGGAGGGCAATTTCCCCCCGTCTCCAGGAACGCACACTGTTCCGGGCTCTGTGGCATATTGTTATGCCCAAGTATGAGATCTCAAAGTGTCTTCTGCCAAAGGACACATGCTGCGGCCGGTGGGATATCTTCATTACGGAGCTGAAGTAGAACACTGATTTTGCCAGCTTCTCTCAGATGATGGTCTATGCCAGCTTTAATGGGGGACATTGCCAATCGGTACCCCTGTGGCTAGGCCAGGCTCACATGAGAGCTTGTGACACAGTTGCACTGTGGGTATTTGTATGTGTGTGTGTGTGTGTGTGTCTGTGTGTGTGTGTGTGTGTGTGTGAGCAAAACAGAGAGCCCAGTATGGACAGAGAGGAACTCCACAAATATATCTTCACACCCATTGGGCATCTGTAGGATAGATTGGGGTGAAATGTTACTTGAGTTAGTGCTGCATCACCTGCTATCAGAAAGTGTCGTTGAGCCAAGGTGTCCTGCAGAGCAAACCCAAGCCACCTACAGGCAGTATGTTGTATTTTCCTCTTTTTACTTTGTGTTGCCAAACCGGTGGCATATTTGCATCTTCGCTTGGTGTGGAGTTCAACTTTGGTGAACTTAGACCGGCGAATTCGCAGCCTCAACCAACAGCAAAGAAGTGTAAGGCTGTAGTTTTCTCAGCGAGCCAGGATGGAGGCGACTTTGATTGTTGCTGTGTCTAACCAGCTGTCTCCTTCTCCTTTTCGTCCTCACCAACAACAATACCAAAATCTTTCTCTGGTCTTCAGTATACATTATCAACGTCGCAAAACCAACTGCTCACGTGATATTCCAACTGCTCATATGTAACCAAGAACCACAACCACTCAAACGGACTACAAACCAGCGAACTGATTTCCGTGTGCATCACGTGCTACACTGATCACATTCAGCACGACAAGATGTGAAAACATCAGTTAGGGTTAGGTTTATCGATGGTCATTCGCCTGCATTTGCCCATGTGTGACCGTGCTCTCAGTCTAGAACCCCTCGATTCAAAATTTGAAAAAAAGTGCAAACAGACGGAGAATCAGTGGTCAGTAGAAGTTTTGATGATGACAGGTGAAGATGACGACATGAACGTATGTTGGCTGATTGCCATTCCCACCATTACAAGCTATATACAGTTATTTCGCTTGAAAAGGTTATTGTGGCAATCTTTGGAGAGTTTAATCAGAAATGCAGTGTATAACTTCATTAAATGAAGAACAGACAACAGCCATCGAAGATGGGGCTGAATCTCTTTTTTCCCCCGTATCGCCAGTTAATAAACAATCAAAGATTGTTTATTATTTTTTTTTTCAAAAAAACAAGGATTAGTATTGTAACATAATTATTAAAATAAAAACAACAGTACATTTCTTTATTCTATATTAATTGTATAAGGACTTTATAGCACACCACGTTTTGAGCCTCTGTGACATTTTAGAAGGTGTCAGCTCACTACCTCGTTTATCTGTGGCTGCACTTACTGAAACACTGGGACTGGTTTCCTTCTCTCCTTCAACCCATTTTGTTAAAAGTTTAAGATCTACCTCGAGTATCCCAATTGCACAAATGCATTTGATGCATTGGCGCAAATCTAACACCAATAAGTGCTAATCGAACACTTAACTCTGCACCCCTGCCATGCTAAATATAAGCTTTGTGTTAGAAAAGTACCATTTACATGAAGATTTGTCTTACAAAAGACGGCAAGTGTCATCAACATACATTTTGCTGATGAATACTGCATGTTGGTTACTGTTTACATTATTACACCTGTTTCTGTACGCTAACGCTACATGTTCTGATTGGTTGAGATGAAGGTGGCCTATATACGGTATCGTGGATAAGGAAGTTTGATTGCAGAATGCATTAGATTAGCACTTTTGAATGGAGGGTTTCCAGACTGATACTTGCGGCGAATCAAACTGGAGCTAGCAAGATCAGGATGGTTTCACAAGGCTACCTTAGCTCTGCCTATACAATACTCAGTAGCGAACACATCGGCCTACCTACCTGATTTTAAATAGAAGCTACCTCGAGGCAAACAGACAAAAGCGCCACAAGAGGGATCGGAGGAGCTTAGCTGTGATCATGTTCACAAAGCAGTCTCTAGCTACAGCTAATGGTCATAAAATCACTATTGCATTTATTGTATTTTATATAGGCCTACGATTAAGCCAGATCTAAGGATACATCTAAGTTACATCTGTGCAAAAACTAATGAGAAACTGTGTTTGTTTCCAGATGCATATGGCGGAAGGGCCAAAGGAGGGGTGTAATTGATAGAATGGGTATACAGTATTGTGTAATAACAGTACGAAAGCATTGCGGCAGAGTTAAGGTGTGAAACACTGTGGTGAGTCTACATATAGAACAAGCATATATGATCAATCACACAGAACAAGGGTGTTGAGTGTGAAACGCTGGCCACAGAATCAGACCACTATAGGCTGAGGCTCTGCCACAGTCTAGATAAAAGTTATATAACCAGGGCAACTTTACAAGTACTATTTAAGACAAACATTATATTCTTCAAGTAAAAATAAATCATTCCAACAAGATGTTAGCAAGGACAAGGGCAACAGACGGATATAAATCCTTGTTAGGTTCACTGACCCTGATAAAGTCAGGATGTGTGAAACTAAAAGAATTCAGGATACAAGAAGAACAGGCAATGCTCCCCGACTTTGACAGATAAATCCACCTGAACCATCTCTTGACAGACAGACAATTGGAAGGGAATGAACTCAAAGCCTTGTCTAACAGGAGAACTATTATATTGTGTTATATTGTGTTCATGTCAAGGCCAGGCACTTCTGGGCTGTCCCTCCGTTCATCCATCCATCCAAACACATTATGTAAATCCCTTGTTGGCTGGTGGAGAGCTATTAGAGTTGCATTGATAGATAGATACATACATACGCGTACATGCAAAGAGAATTCAGAATTCCGTTGCATTTGTTCAATTCATTAGAAACGACGCAGGGATCTCAGCCAAACGTCACAGCAAGGACACTGGCCCTCTGTGAATATCAAAGAGCAAGTGTACACCTCGGCCGACTGGCACGAAGAGCGCAAACAGACGGCAAGATTGTGTTTGTGTGTAGCCCCTTTGAATGGCAAATCAGTGTCAAGTGACCAGTGGGGACAGATGGAGTGGGTCTAGAGGGGGCTTCCATGAAGTTCAGCTGCATCCGCTGTGCCCGTCCCGTGCAGACAGAGTGAGAGAGCAAGAGAACAAGGAGGTTGTGTTGTTGGTAGGGAGGGGGGTTGGTTCCTGGAGGCTTTCCATTATCACAGACAGCCCCGTGCCTCCGCCTGGCCTGATCTCCATCGGCTTGTTTTCGCCTGCCTCTGACAAACCTGTTTGACACAGGCCTCTCACAGTCATGCAGTGAATGGTATCTTTCCTTAAAGTGGTAGTGTATCTTGTAGTATCATTACACCGTTTTAAGTTGGGCATGGTATTTCCACATATAATACCAGGGCAATGAAAATCAGTGGTAGGATGAACGACTTTGAGCAGAGTCACAACACCATTGTGTTTGAATACATACGAGGCACGCAATTTGACAACGCAATCACACACATACGGTAAATGTTAGTCTATTGGAGACCCAACACTGCCCCTTGTGGCCAGAGTTACACGCAATCCCGCGCTACCCCTTTAACAGCGATGAGCTCCGGAGCCTGGCCCGAGTTGTGACGGAGGTGGGATCTCCACAGGCCTTGTTCCCAATTCCCTCCCTCCATCTCTCCCTCACTCTCTCTCTTGCCTGCACACTGTTCCATCCAAGTCTCCCAGGCACGCTGCACCTGTCCCCGCACCAAAAATACCCA
>JAOEHI010019692.1:0-28179 GCA_025447815.1 Percopsis transmontana | reverse complement strand
GAGTGAGAGAGAGAGTGAGAGAGAGAGAGAGAGAGAGAGAGAGAGAGAGAGAGAGAGAGAGAGAGAGAGAGAGAGAGGAATCCAAGAAATGACAAGATTCATAAATGCCATCAAGCGATGCTCTGACAGATTAACCTGGTCTCGTCCGCAGTCTGAGGGTTTGGAGGTGGGATCAGACATCACACATGTGCATCAGACAACCTGCTTTGTCGTCACCTTGATCGGACGGATGATGCCATCCCGCCATTCCTCTGCACAGTGACGGAACATGGTGGAGTGGTTGTCAAGGCAACATGGCTACACAGAAGGCTAAAGGCAGACCTGTGTTTGCACGCACGCACGCACACACACACACACACACACAGTGTCCAATAATCGTTCTGTGCAGCCTTTTTTAACCAGTTGCTATATCTTACATACCATCTGTAGTCCTTTAGGTTTAGCTAATGCTTCGGTGTGAACTTACAGCCCACTGGATGCAGCCTAATGCACACACAGGCATGCACCCGGTCACATCACAGCCACAGCCAACAACCACACAACTGAGAGGCATCGGGATCCGTCTGAGAGGTCAAACTGTAACACATCTGGTTAGATATTATTATAATTATTTATTTCATTATTTATGTTTTTCCTTATTTTAATGTCCAGTCCAGGTTTTTGGTATGGTTGGTGTTGTATATGGTTATACAACAGAATACAAGTACCAATATAAACGGCTTCCAGCTCATCTGAGGGAACATTTGCAATGTTTATTCTTCCACTCTCTCTACATAGTCGGCCATTTTCTTTGTTACATGAAAACGGCCCCCCCCCCCCCGCCTTCCATTGTGTTTGCTGTGTGAGTGAGGGAGGTGGGAGGTGTTTCCCCCCCGTGGCCAGTTACGGGGATAATACCATAATTTAATTTGATGGCCATCTCCTAATCTTGAACGTTTATCACTGTTCTTGTATAATAGAAATACAGCTGCACTGCAGAGACGCGTGTTGCTTCCTGCCTGCAGGTGTCTTGACCCCAGGGACACGAACAATCAATAGGTCATCAATGGCTACTATTATTTTCCACGTGGCTGCTCTCCCAAACACACCACCAACTTCTCACCTCCTGGTGTGGAAGTTTTTTATTTTTTTATTTTTTGCTGAAAGCAATGTCCATCGTCTTTGTCCAGTGGCTTCAACTAGGTTCACTTTCATGCACTGGTACTGCATGTGCTCATGTCTTTGTACTAGCAGGTACTTGAGGCTGTTGGAACAAGGCTTCACGGAAACGCACGGCCCTGAGAGAGAGCATGTCCCATTTTGTACCATCCCATTTTGGATCATCAAGCCAAATCCCAAAAACCCATTTTTGCGGTGGGAGAAATGTGTCAACGCTGCGTCTCCACTGGCAACCTGCTGTGCGTCAGATCTCGCGTAATCTCCCCGTTCAGTCGTGTCCCGAGGAGCCCTTTCACAACAGGTCCTCAGAGGGGACAGAAATACTTCACGCTGATTCTCCAATCACGCCTCACAACTAGCACATGTATTGGTTGCTTGTGAAAAGAGGAAGGTGTTGAGGGTCAGGGGCAGGGCTAAAGCGAATCCGAGGCCCCTTCTCCCGGCTGATCGGGTCGGCACCCTCGCGCTGCTGAGCCGTGGTCTCGGCACCATCTGTAGAGAAGCGGCACCATGTCAGAGTGAGAACACCTCTCCGCAGGGCCGCGGGAAGGCGTTTTGAGCAGAGGGCGCTCAAGTGTCACAACACCGTGTTGTTGTTGCCACACACTACGCAACTATCATACACTGCTTCCAGTATTAAGCCGTCAAGTAGGAACTTCCACCAGTAATGGTTCCTCCAGCGCGTCTACGCACAAAGCATAACGTCTGCGCGCAGTGATCAGCGGCAGTGACCAACGAACCCATTTCACAGTGCAATGCACACCTGCATGTATGCTTTCATCCCAACCCCCCCTCATCCACGTTGATCGGCCCTTTTCCCCGCGTCATATTTTATGCTATTCCAAAGAGAGGCAAATATTGCATTCATCTACAGCGTGCAAGGATACGTAGGGGAACGTTTTATTTGAAGCTGATTTTATTCTTTAAGCTACACAATATGTCCCAAAGTATGTGGACAACTGACCGTCAAATCTGTATGAGCTTGTTGGACATCCCATTCCAAAACCATGGGCATTCATATGAACTTGGCCCTCCCTTTGCGGCTATAACAGCCTTATAGGTTTTCCACAATATTTTGTCTATGGAGAGATTGCATGGCTTTGTGCTTTATTGTATACACCTGTTAGCACGAAACACAAAGGGCCCTATCTCACACCGCGACCCCAAGCGGCCCCAAGCGGCCCCACTTGTGTTTGCTAGTTTCATTTTCCAGCGCCCACGTTGTTTAAATAGCAAATGCCCATCTGAGGGCCCGTGGGCGTGTTGGTCTTAAATTAAGGTGTGGTCAGGCGTATTGTTGGTGCATTGCTGTCTTGAGGCAACGGAAATCGGTTGACCAACAAAAACCTGGTCTGAAGTCAACGGCGCAGTATTTTAAGTGCGCATTTTAAATACAGTAATATGCTTGTTACAGCAGCAGCGCACAAACATGCAAAAGATTTTTTGAAATGACTACAATGTGAAAGACTATTATTGTGTACATAAATATATTGGATCCTGCTGGAATCCTGCTCGCGCGCTTTCACCATAATAATAGCAATCCACCCAGGTGCAAGTGCACCTGGTGTTTAAAGGGAATGGGAGATGACACTCTGAGTGGTTTATTGCATGTTAACGCCCAAAACACACCCAGGAATAATTAAGAGACTAAGTACAACCCTTTAGAACCATGTGCCTGCCGCTGCGACCATTTTTAAGCTAGCAAAAGTGGATTTGGACACGCCCTGAATGCACTAGCACCGTGCGTGTCAGACCGTGCAGTTAGAAAATTTAAATGGGACCCCTAAACTCAATAATTAGGTGGAGAGTCCACGAGCTTCTGTCAATGGTTTATGTTCCCACTGTGCACAAAGCTGTAGATGTAGAGCACAGACTAGCAGGAGAGGCTAGCAGGAGAGGCTAGCAGGGTACGATAGTAGCGGCATACTTAGCTTATTCACACAATGTGCCATACAATGATCCAATGGTCTTTTTTGACTTCTGGGCCAGGCCAGTATCGTTTTCACTAGCCAATATTTTTCTATGCAGTTTTCCTTCTTTCGAAAAAGAAGAGACATCCAGTTGAATTATTGTATTCTCATTGTAGGCTAAACAGCTATAAGCTACTTTATTTGTCATTTTAACACCTTGTTATGTTTAATAAAAAAGAAAAAAAAGAAAGAAGGTACAACCGCAGTTATTTTCCGGCACTCAACAATCACACTTCCTGAGTTCTTAATTATACATCACTGAATATTTACTGTAATGTCACAATTGTTACCTGATGCAAGCCTAATCAAATTCGTATAGAGAAATACAATTATGAAACTATAAAATCAAAAAGAACATATCGCATTTGTCTGTTCTCTACACATGTTAATTTTAATAAAGCCACTGCTATATTCTAGCCCTCATCCCAGATTTGGATGGAAGTCCATGATTTGTTCTTTTCTGTAAGACAAAGACTATAACTGTCTCATCGTTTTCTAATTTGTAGAAACACAGACCACATAAGCTTATGTCTGTGTATGAAAGGGGGAGCTATTTGGTCTGAGCCTTAGTTCTGGGACAGAGGCATTATAAGGGCATTCACAAGCTTATTTGCATATTGAAATTATATTATTATCTGTTCCCTTGATACAGCCGACTGAATGCGGCTTCCACAGTCCCAAAGCCCCAAAAGTTTCTTTCAATGATTGACACAGAGTGAATGGTAATATGCCATGAATGCCAGAAAAGGATCTAAAATATCCCAGAGCCACAGAAAACAATCTTTGTAATCCAAAATTTCATTCCTCGGAATTGAAATAGCCGTTTTAAGCATTGCATCACAATGCTAGTGGCGAGGAAGCAGATCTATGCTGTTTGTGCATTCCTGAGGTGGACTGTACTCCTGCAATAATGACAAACCCTCAAAGGCATAACATGCCTGGTAGAGACACTACATTACCGTTGATGACCTTTCATTAGGCCGTCCCTCGGATTCAGTCGGCTAGAAGCAAGGGCCCGTTCTCTCTGCCTCCAACGACCAAACAGTACATGTTCCATTTTAGTCAGCAAATGTTTTCCGAACACTGCAGGGCTATACATGTCAGATGTTGATTAGTTTTACATACAGATGTAAGTAATGCGTTGTATTTAGACCAGTATATGGAAAACCCTTAATGTGAACCTGCAAGACAAAATAATCCTTTCGTACTTTGTACTATTTCTGTTTAAGCCCATTTGGAAATAGGCTTTGGTGGAATAATCAGGGAGTGGAGGCGTCCTTCACCTGGGCTTATGCCCCTTGCAATAAGAACTGACTCTGCTGAGGTGTCCTCGAGCAAGACACTAAATCTATGCCTCCTCTAAGGGGCACCAAACCCGGGCTGACCCTGAGCTCTGCAGGCATGAATATGAATCTCTCCTTGGCAAGCTCACTATAAAAGTGGAGGCCTTTGGACTGTCCCAAAGTCTAGACTAATAGCTCCAGCTTATCGGGTCCTTGAGCATGCCGCCACATGCCCCGAGTGCACTTCTACTGCCCGTTTGAGAGCCTAGACTGACACAACTTTTACAATTAAATTGGGATAATAATACTGTTGTGAATGGACTTTTTGTCTTAAACTTTGCATTTATGTTCTTGCCTCTGTAAGATAAACATATTGGACTCAATTTGAAAAAGGACTTGCTATTATTTAAAACCTTAAAGGCCGGATCATTTCGCTGCAGTGTCATTCACCACGCAGTCTCTGCGAGGTTCCCTTTCGTGGGAATAATGGATAGGGGCTTTAATTATGTGCTGGGAATTTGTCCACCATTTCCATTTAAGCTGAGACCCATTTGTGGGAGTGTTATCCGCCCCTCTCGTCACCTGCGGGGGGGAGCCGTCTGCTCTCACATCACACAGCGCTCCGTCCGAGGCACAGAACTCAACCCTCGCCCCCACAATCTTTAACATCAAGGCATTTCGCAAGACTCCCCTAGCGGATCGCTGACGCGACTTGCCACCGGCCACTGGACTGGGCTCTAACGCAATCGGACACAGTGCCCTCGGGGGCCTGCTTCATTCACGATCTGGGCTCCCTGGTCTGTGCACAGCTGTGCCCGGGAAGAAGCCATTTTCAGCTCTTGTGCGTTATTCCGCTCGTAAAGGTTGAGAAAGGCACAGGGGCTGTTTCATGCTGTTGGTCGGGGATGTTAAAGCTGCCATCTCTCCAAGGTCAAGCCAGCCACACTGGTGCCCAGGAGACCAATGCCAACTGTTAAACCTCACACATGAAGCGCCTTTATAAAACAGACTGTCCACACAGCACGGGGCCTGAAGCATCAGAAAATGGTCTCGCTAAAGCACTTGGAAAATCCTCATCTAGGCGTGGAAATGGACTTGTGTGCGTGCGTGTGTGTGATGTGTGTGATGTGTGTGTGCGTGTGTGTGATGTGTGCACGCGTGCGAGCACATAAAGCAGCCTTTGCTCTTAAAAAGGTGAAAGCCATTGCCTTCTGAAATGGACGGAAGTCAGCGCAAGCCGGGCCGCCTGAAACTTTCCTTTTTCTGCCACTGCAAAATGTCACTGGCCAATGAAGAGAGTACGCTGGCTCCCGCTCTCCAACAGCAGAGGGGCGCTGACAGAGAACACAAGGGGGAGCGGGCCACTCAGAGATGGGAACCATGTCCTTCCATGCCCCCCACAACACTTACTCTTACGGCGTGATTGACAGTAGCCTAACAAATTCTTTTAGAAATCCAGATTTCAATTTAATTAAATGTCACCTCCCTTCACAGGTGGATATGACGGAATAATAGTTTCCTGGTTAGCAAAGGGTTAATACTTTTCGAGGCAAATTTGTCCATTTTACAGATTTTGAGTCCCCCCACTTAGATACCCTCTGTGGTAAGAGTAATGAAAGTTACATACCTCATTGGGCTCAATTTAACCTAATACAATATACTGTATATATATATATATATTGTTCCAATTATGATTTTATGTCATCTTATTATGATCTTCATTAACTGTATTCTTGCATCAAATTACACATGCATCACGCTATTGTCCGTTTCACATTTACTGCCACGTTAAAACTAAAACGCAGAACACAGCTGTATCGGCACATTTCCAAATGAAAGTGAATCCATTTTCAGACAGTGTTTCGCCTCAACGGGATGACTGTGTCCTCTGCTAGGAGCTAACAAGCATCCATAATTACATCTCCTTTGTCTGTCGGAGAGGAGCAAAACAACATTACCTGCCACTATCTCCAACAGACTGTCTGTCTCCTTTCTTTGTTCGTGTTCATTCACTTCATTTTGATTCAGAGAGCTCGATCGACAGAAATAGTTGTGTCACAAATGTACGATATGAAGTTAAAATTGCAACTTTACAACACTATAGTAATGCAGTGTATGTTTAACATTATTATTTATTGGCAAAAGTCTATCCTTGGAACAAGCGGCCTTATCCAAGAACCACTTGTATCTAGCCTGAAGTATTTGAAGGAATTTAGAGGTTGAAAATATTAAAGATGCAACTTAGAGATTATCCTGTCAGACTCATTTGAATGGTGTACTCTATCAAAACCAAAGCCTGTGAACCCTTGTCGCAATGAGGACCTCTACTGTTTAGTGCACACCTACAAGTATAAATACGCAGTACATCAGTGTAAAAAAAACAACTCCTGTGCCAACCATTCTATATCCTCTTAATCACTAGGCCCTTTGGTCAGGACGCTGCCTCGAAAAAGCATTCCCAAACTGAATAGAGTATATCTACAAAACTACAGGGGCTATACAGGCAATGTGTGAATGGAAGGTTTCATTTCCGCCTGACAGAAACATCGTGTTTTAGAATGAATACTTGGAATTATGCAGCTGCAGCCCCAAGACACTATGGGACCATAGCAGTGCGGTACTATATAATAAATATGCTTATTTATTCATTTGGGGCGAAACAACGGTTTCAATAGTTTTACAGTTGAGACCCTTCTCGTTCCAATGGTGTGTCACATGACTGTTTTCACACATGTTTAAGTGGCTTACGACATTGTTTGAGGGGGGGGGGGGGTACAGGGTATCTCGGGATCAAGGTGATATTAGTAATATAATTATAGTCAAACACACATAAGCATATGTGGAGTGATATACAGTGTTATACAGTCATTCATACTTCACCTGCACCAGCCCCTCCATTGTCTGTTTCCATTAGCGTTACAAAGGTGTTCCGGGTGTTCCGGAGGTGTCCACATTTGGCAACGTGAGCGCGCGTGTTCAGGCTTTGAGAGTGTAAATGTGTGTGGCTCCACGTCGGGAGGAACACCGGCCGCTTTATGGATTATGAGGCAGGAGTACGACCCTCGTCTCAAGGTGAACGCCAGCGGCGGCTGGCGCTACCGTCCATCACAACGCCCCCGCCCGCCCGCCCGCCCCCTGTTCCATTACGTCCCTGACGTGACAACAATGCGAGAAATGTCCCTCTTTAACAAGTCATTTAGTCTCACACGGAGTCTTAAAATCATGTTTTCCTCCAAACAATGAAACGGCCTGCCAAGAGGGTCAAATGACTTCACTCACTCACTCGTACACTTCACAGTGGAGCTGCACTGTGGGAATTTTACCACCTTCTATGCTTTTCTAGAACAAGTGTCAGTGCCGGAGGTAGATCTTGTGAAGCAGAGTAAAGCTGCAACAAAAACAACAACAAAAACAACAACAATGCATACTGTTTTCTACAGTCAATGATGTGGTCATTGCTCATTCGATGTGTGAATTGAATCACTTACTGGTACCCCCAAGGTCAGCTGCTACCTAGGAGCTATAGCAGGTACTTGGGTTCAGGAATTCATTTGGTTCAAGTGCGTGTAGTAAAGAGAAGGTACCATGTTCAATTACATTCACAGTGCTCAGACGTGCACATACACACACCCAGACATCGTCCTACAATCGGTCTGTAGTCGAAGGAGCATTTATCTTCGTGTCACTCAAGTGTTCATGGGCGAGCTTGACCCCCCCCACCACACACACACACACACCCTTCCATATCTAAAGAGCCAATTAAAACGTCAACATGATGGGATGGCAGCACTGTCGTTAAGGTCGAGGTGTCGGTTCTGGATCTGAAGTTTTCTGTTATTGTGTCAAGCCTCCATGATGCTTGATAGAGCAGGGTGCACCTGGGCCACCAGAAGACATCTGTGGGAGAGGGGTTCACTCACCTTCTACTGTAGGTCTTCACCTCCCCTTATGCTCTTTATGAAACTTCACGACTTGCGCGAATCAAACATCAGTGATTTCGTTTGAATCAAACAGTGAGATTCTTCCACCGGAAAACCAGTCTAATTAAAAACCATTAAGACTGGGTCCAGGAACACTCCCTGCATCTTAAATGCGGTTTGTTGTCATTGTCACCGTCGAATTAGGGCTCGGCTCCTGCATGGAGAAGCTAGCGCGTAAATAAATAAAGCCACGGGGAGTTCAGGTACAGGGCACCGTTGTTTACACTCCTGTATGGACGGTGCCCAGTGTGATCTGCTGCAAGGCTTAACCCCATTCTCTCAGTCCCACCAGCCTGGACAGCATCCTCGGTCCAGGAAGAGCAGGGTGCAGAGTAGCTCTTCTCTATATGCCTATATGTCTGATCCCACCGCCTGGCTGACAAACAAGGGCTGCATCACTTTATGTTCCAAGCACAATAACGGTAAACACACACTCCACGTCTCCCCACGGAGAGCCACTAATGCAGTTACACACAGGCACATATGGGGGGCAGGATAGTCTAGTGGTCTGGGTGCTGGACTCCCAGCCAGAAGGTCGTAGGTTTGAGCCCCAGAGATGGCCTACCTGTAAGCATCCTTGAGCCTTGAGCAAGATGCCTAGCCCTTATCGGCTCCACATAATAGCAGCATGCAATTGTAAGTCGTTTTGGATAAAAGCGTCTGCTAAATTACCCAATTCTAATTGTAATTGTAATAAGGGGCATTGCACACAAAGTCTAAGGTACTAAGGTACCATCCATCCACAAAGCTGCATCAACCAAGAGAAACACTAACTGAAGTATTTGGCTCCATAAAAATAGCAGAATATTACTCAGAATATGTCGGATGAGCGTTTTCAAAATGTCGATGCCAAACAAATCAAGTGAGAACAGTATTAAAAACAACATCTTGCTATGGAACTGAAAAAAGGGTGTTTTCACATCAATAATCCTGTGTCATCACTCCATCTTAAGAGTATTGGAATATCATTTGACAGGAAGGGAAACAGATAAAACTCCAGACCAGAAGCCAAGACTCTTTATATATTGCCAAGACTCTTTACCTGATTGTCTCTCAATGTGTCAAAGCAGGGGGACATTAGTCCTAATTTGGCAAGTCCCAAGACAAAGCCTTAAGACACCTCTGACAGCACACATTGCCGAGAGCTAGGACTGACATGGAGCTCCTTGACTGCTTAATATCCTATACCAGTCTACTGCATGACAGCAATGCAGGACAGATGCATGATAGGACATTTGTGTCATGGCTTCCACATTAGGATTAATGCAGGTTAGGAGACTATAGATGATCATCCTAGAAGAAACTAAAATCAATTTCCATTAACTTATCACCGAGTGGGCCAAAGTAGTTTCCAGATATTTTGGACTCTTCACTCATAGGTGGTTTGGGCACATTAGATAGGAAAGCTGCCATGAAGTTTAGACAGCTTACTTGCCATTTGTTAAACTGCCATAATGTGTCACCCATCTGGTTCTCCATATAGATTAATAGAAAAATCTGATCATTTTGAAAATATGGTGCAAACCCAGAATAATGTCCAGCGAAGAGTCGCCAGGCACTGTCAGTATCAAATGAAATGAGAGAGAATGATTTATCATCTCTACATAATCCTGATCACCCACATCATCAGTTATAATGGAACGCTAATAACATATCGTATGTCTTCAGGGAGAACCCATTTGTCAAACATTCATTTGAATATGCCAAGAATCTGCATAGATGCCATTAACCTTTTAAGGTGACAGAGATAACGCCACTATTGCAGTTGATGCTGAATATAGTGCAGGAGTAGAAAAAGAGTGGAGAGTTTTTACACAGATGTTACATCTGGAAGTTACACATAAGACATTAAATACATATTATTCTCATGACCTATATGGAAAAAGATCAGCAAAAACACTGAAAGTGTTTCTATAAGTCTGTGGGTTTGTGTGTATCTGGCTTTGCTTTGTAATTAGAGCAAACAAGAAGTATCATATTAGAGTACGTTTATTTTGAAATGCAATGATTTACAACTCATTCATAAAACACTAACCGCTAATTAAACCGTTGTAATTGTAATTACGTGTCAGTATAATACTGCATTGTTATTATCTATTCCCTCTCTTCCATTTAGCCAAAGCATTTCAAAGTAATGCTTCTTAATTGAGCATTTTGCTTTCAGAAACACAATCATCATAAACATACTTCAACCAAAGCTGAGCTGGAAGTCGGGAACCATGCACGAAGGGCACATTCTGTTTCTCTCCGCTAGTCCGGATCCTCCGCATTCAAATCATCGCCAATTATAAAATAACTTGTCCAATCACAGGGCAGTTGATCAGTTTTAATTGATGACAGCAAGATGTGTGTGCGTTCGAAAATAATGTCTAACCGGGGACGGCTGACACTACAACACCTCGTCAATACTTCTAAATAAATAACAGGTATAGAATTTAAAAATGCATTGCTGCACACAGTTACAAGCATGTGCCCGACCCAGTAAACACTAAACATATGTGGCTTACAGCAGCTGAAAATCCTAGGCGGAGTGCCACTGTATCACACAGCTACGGGTTTCTCATTTTAAACCACTCGTGGAGAATGAACAGCCATGATGGGTTATATATTACTGCTCCCACTGTTGTCACTTCGGTTCGACGTACTGCCATGTAATCTATTACCTCCTATAAATTCCAATTATCTCCCTGTAGATAAGATCACACACACACTCACACACATAAAGACAGGGCAACAAAAATTGTGATAGCAATAAAAAAGAAACATTTTTGCCCTCGAATCTGTGCTACCTCAATATAGTGTAGACAAACACCACTCCCGCATAATTAAAGCTGATTTAGCATGATTTACACGCTACGGGCAAGATAAAATAAACATGATTAGATTAGACAAATACAGAGGTCAATATTTTTGCAGGCTTGAAATTAATAATACATTCCCTACGATGAACACTTGCAGAGTAGACTCCAAGCATGAAATGCTAAATAGTAGAGGAGCTGTGCCACGCCAAGGATATAGGGCCCCCTGCTGTTTCCTTTGATAAGCACTCAGAACATGTGTTATGGCTCTCCTAAAGCTGCGGTAGGTAGGATTCGAGAGTTGCAACGAGAGCTAGCTAGAAAAGAACTAAAGGGCGTTAAGATCAAAAGCCCACCCCTCCTCCTCTGCTCCCTCCCCCTGGAGCCCGTTGGTCAGCTGTAGCTGTGTGTGCCGTGCGCATTCATGTGATTGACAAGCAAGGTAGATTTGCCAGACCAATCGGGCAAAAGAGGCCCTGATTGGTCAGAAATATCTGGGCGCCTGGAAAAATCAAAAAAAGACTTATACAGGGGCGGGGGCTGTCAACCAGAGCAGATATTCTAACAGAGCATTTCAGTCACTGATAGCTGACAGATGTCTATGGCATTTCTAACAAAATACACTAAATTTATAGCTCTAAAATCCTACCTACTGCGCCTATAACGAATCCTCCTCCAGCCAGATATGGAGTTGGTTTCACTTCATTTGGAGGTAGGGCCAGTTCATTATTTCAACATCCCTAAAAACAACACCCAGTCTGTGTTATTTGTCAAACATAGACCACCAACAATAACGCACATGTGTGTTTTCGAATGAAAATATTATATTACTGTAAGACTGTGTCAGGGGGAACAAAGTCTACAACAAAGCTTCACACTGTATCATTACAGTTCAAAGTCTTCCTAAGCATGTTTTGTCAAAAACAAGCAACTGTAGAGGTTTCTTAATACGTGCAGGCACCGTTGCATCTTCATCTTCTACATCTTCAAACAGCAACGACAGTAGAAACATGGCAAGCGTACGCTAAATGCATGTCACACTAATTAGGTAATGATGCAAATTTTTGTTCTGCAACATCTGCGGTCACATCCAGAACACGCTGTGTTTGGAGCGATTGTCACCCGGGAAGAACTGGAGCCAGGCGTACAAAGGCAATAATGTTGTGCTCATTGTGAGCTGCTTATCACCCCCATTCAGCAGTGTCACCCTCTAAAATTAGCTTGTGCTGGCTGAGCACTATCAGGTAGACATGAAGAGGGGGGAGGGATCAGTTATGCTGCAATATGCATCTTCAGATGGCGAGAGGGAGAGAGGAATTCAATTTAAATGGAGGTCCCACAACATAAATTCAAGTTTCTCCTGTTCCTGTCAGATTGGGCCCCAGGTGTGACATAATTTCTGGATTGTAACCAATTGTCTCAGACCTGTCCTCCCACTCCCAGTCAGATAGCCAATCAAGTTAGGGCATGTTAAAAACTAAAAAACAAAAAAAAAGTGCAAAACAAACTGATATAGAATGTTCAGCTTGAAGGGAGAGAACATCTGTCCAAAATGACAGTTAGAAAACGCAAGGGTATGGGGCCTTTAATTAACAGACAGAGAGAGACATCCTTTTGATTATGATTTATGGTTGTCATTCTCAGGTGGTACGTCTAAAGATTGAAGGGGGCAATAGCACCTTGTAAAGTAATACTGGAACCACAGCGAATGTCAAGTATTCCAACCGACACACAGTGTCACAATATGTATGCACAGGTCTCAATACATAGGGATTTTTTTGATAAGCCACAACTGAGGATCAACTCGCAGTTGGATTTTATAAACATTTTTGTGCCACAGAGTACCAGTTAGATGAGACATTTATTATATTTGATGCTTTCGGTCTACTACTAAAGAGCCTCTTATTCAGAGCTGTTGTACAGCAAGTGGCTTTAAATATCTCCACCAGCGCCGAAGAGTACGGAACCACGCGCGGCCATTTATTGATGTGAATAATGTGTCTTCCCAAAGAGCCAAATCCGCCACCATGTGGTACATTGTACTGCACTGTAAGCAGCCAGGAGAAGTGAATAAAGGCAAAGGCTAGACCCCTGTTTCTAGCATTTTATGCTGGGCTCCCCCGGCTCCTATAGAGGAAGATGTCTATTTACAGTACGACATGGGGCGGTGGTAGCATGACGTCCATGAGCAAAATGACATTTTCCATAACCAGCTGTGTATGAAAATGTCATCACGGAAAACAAGGAGTCAGCGCCACATCCACAATTTATGAATTAAAGCATTTGGGCAGGTCAGAGGGAAAAACATGCCAGCGTTGCACTTCATCCACCAATGATGCAAAGCCAGCGGTGATCCGGCAGGGTGGCCCAGACCTAGAGAGGGTTTTGGGGATAAGACTGACATGAAATATAAATGACTATTTGCAACAAACACGGTGGCTTCTGAATCATTCATGGGACATGTAATGGAAAGGCAGGACTGACAGAGGAATCCCTTTAGCCAGTCCAACTCCATCAGAGCAAACAGATGAAGGACACAATCACATTTCCTATCAAAGGTTTAATAGCCAAAGATGATGAAGTGTTCCAAGCGACAGTCACCTGCGAGCTACTCGACCACCATGATTAAAAATGCTAATTACTTGGGTTGGGCAGTTGCAGGTCTATGGCTAGCAGGGGGTTGACCCAATCTCAGTGCCCACCCTATGCCCCTAAGCACTGAACCCTCACAGACTTAACAGATGTCATATACGCATTCAGCGGAGTGCAAAAAGGTGCAAAGGCTTGAAATGGTGAAAGTATCAGGAAGGGGACTACCTCAAGGTTACTTATCGTTTTATACCATTTTTACTTTCTTGACAAAAGTGCATGGACAGGACCTGTCATTATTCTAATTATTGTGTTTCTCTTCTCAAAAACAGCAGTCAACAGTCAACACTAAATGGCAGGAAAGCAGTGAATTAATCAGCTTCTTCTTTCAACTCTACAGCTTTATATAAGCTTCATATATTTATTGGTAATGCTTCCGGGCTCCCCCTGAACTCCCCTTTGTTAACATTACATCATATATAACGTTATAAATTGTGGCTTATACCCTCAAGCAAAATTGAAAGTAATGAGGACTCAACGCCCTCTGTCTGATGTGGGGAACCCCTGAGGCCTCTGTCAGGGAATGTGCATCTGTGTTTGTGAGCCCGTCCGTACGGACATTGAGACTAGGCCATAGAGTCTGATGCGTTATGGAATCCTTCCAGTTTGATCTCAAAGCTAGTCTTGGCCAGTGGTAGGTCACAAATCGAAACCAAACAACGCATGGGCCAATCGCTGGTGTTTATTTAGTTCTGTCTTGTCTAACCTTTTGGGCAGACAAACCACTGCTGTTTGACCTAAATGGCATCACTGCCTGTTTCCCCATTGATGTAGCACCCGACGCCATATCAATGTCATACCTAGACACCAGATTTTAAAAGAAGTGTAAACGGAAATGCTTTTAAGAACTGGCATAGACTGAATTGTTATTGCATTTCAATCATCCATATAAAAAGTTGATGTAGGTAGGATGTAAGAGTTACATTTAGTGTAATTTCTTTGAAATGCCATAGACATCCGTCGCTCAGTGAGTCAAATGCTCGGTGAGAATATCTGCTCTGGTTGATAGCCCCTGCCTCTATATCGATTTAGGTTTTTGTCACCGCCCGAATGAATTCTGACAAATCAAGGCCTCTTTTCCGTGATTGGTCCGGCCTGTCAATACCTTGCCTGTCAATCACATGAATGCGCGCACACAGCTATGACAGGCTGTCAATGGTGCTTCGCAAACCAACGGCAGACCAATGGGCTCCAGAAGGAGGGAGCAGAGGAGGAGGAGGAGGGGGTGGGTTTTTGGGTTGTTGATTTTCAAAATCATACTCTCTTCTTTAGCTAGCTCTCGTAACTCTCAAATTCGACCTACCGCTATAAACGATGACCCCACCTCACTCTGAATTCAGTTCATCTTAGCCATTTTTGAAGTATCAGCTCTTAGAGTGGGAGCACACATAGAATAGCATCCTCAACGCCACGCAAGGGAAGCGAGACATCTGTTTAATCACAGACTCCCTCCCGTCAGAGGGTGTTTTCACAAACAGCCTTGAAAAAAACCCAACCAGACTCAGTGGACCACAAAGGGAACAAACTGGAAAAACAGCCTAATCCTTTTCTTATCCTGTTCACATTGTGTGTACAGACAATGTACACACAATATCCAGCTCTGGTGGGATCTCTGTCCACTTTCCGTTCATACTCTGGAACTTAAGACTTACATTTTGGGTAACTTCTATTTTTGTGTATTGATAAAAGTGCTAGTCTAATATGTTATGATTTATGTGTTCAGGCAAACAGTAATCAAATGTGCTGTAAAAATTTGAAAGAAGAAACAGTAAGAATTTGAGACATACAAGCGAAGAGCAGAATAGGTTCTCTCTTTCCTAATTCTGGGTTCCTCATTTAGGTATTCATGTGAAGGACAGCATATCATCACATTTACTCTATTCTCTCTCTCTCTCTGCAATGACATCGACACAAACTCAGGTTCTCTGCCCATGGGGGTTCTCTAGTCCAATTAATGATTGGCTGAATCATCGATTGTACTTTTTTATTTATTTTATTTTGTATTTTAGCCGTGGCTCTAGAAACCCTTTTAGCCCGTAAACAATGAACAACAATATTTTCCCCGGAATTATCAATTAATAATTAGGTTAAGTGGTTAACTGAACGAGGGCATAAATAATACATGAAAACCCAAACCTAGAGTATCCTGGTAATGAAGCAATTCAGAGGACAAATATGATATTAACGCAATGTTTCACGGTTAAGGCAACACATCAAAGTCGGTGCTAGGCTCTGGCTCGTTACTATAGCAACTTTGCGCGCATCATCAAGCCAGTTTCATAAATCACACTGTACATAATGTGTAGGTCCTTCCTGTGGATGCTGTAAAATATTAGGCTAATCTCTTACTAACATAGTTGGCAATGGTGACATTTATCTTTATGCACAAAGGGCAGCTTTATCTTCCATAGCGTCCTTTGTAGTTCTAGTTTGTGTGCCCTTTGTTCAATCCGATTTCTACATACATTTGACTTGATATGGAAATAGCGATGTAGAGATGTCTGGCGATTACACATTCAGATAACTCTCCACCTCCAACTCTTGTCTCCAAGGCATAGGCTCGTACAAATCCGTCGGGTGCCTAAACTTCAGCAAAAATGAAATTGCTTTCTTGTTCAGAGGCTGAAAGGATGTAATTCAACTGACCAAAAAGCAAGAGATTGCATCTCTTTCGCACAGCACAGCTCCCATCCTGTGAGAGCTGAGAACTAGAGGGCTAGCTCACTCCCCTAAAGTACGACACAGAAAGGCTGATAACTGACTACACCTTCCTCTCAGTGATTATAATGTGGCGACGCTACAAGAGGATTCAGGGCCCCTGGATAATAAACGTGATGTAATCAGAATACCTTTCAGTACAATGGACGTGCACAAGGCTTTCTTGGTGACATTGGTGCAGGGCATGCATTGTGTACAAACGACAAAGACACACCTCACATTCAGCACAGGGAGAAGTGGATGGCATCACAATAGACACTGGCGGGAGACATGCCTCATTTGTGGGTAATGTTGATAGGCATAGCTACAGAGTAGTGCCATTCAATTTCCCCTCAGGGTGCAAGCACAATGTAATGACTGCAGCAAACTTTTGACATTTGTAACATAGCACTGATTCTGGTCAACCTGCCAAGTAGGCCTACACTGAACAGACAATATGGACACGAGCTTTCAAAAATAGTTGCCACAAATAACCTAGCAAAAAATTAAACTTTATTGACTTGACAACTTTATATTGTAAAATCTAATAACTAGGAGGAGGCCCGATTCATAACATGATAATGACACGGCCCGAGTTCATGTCTTAAAACATATAGCGGCCCTGACAATCACGACAGAAAGGTTTATGTTTTGTGAGACTTTATGATAGCATCTGGTCTAGTAACTGCAGAACATCCACTGGGCAAAGTTTTATTCCCCTGGGACCAAATATACAGTTGTGTTCATACGTTTACATACCCTAGCAGAATATAGGAAATAGTGGTTAGGTTAACCCATTTATTATCACATAATTGTGTGGGCCCTTTTAAAATCATAATGATAACTGAAATCACCCATATGGCCCTGATCAAAAGTTTACATACCCTTGAATGTTTGTGTCACGCTGCGAGTAACGTGAGTGCAGGCGCGAGAGGAAACCACGCTGAAGCAGGTTGTAAGTGCGCACAGCGAGGGTTTAATAATAAAGTCCACAATAATCCAATACGAGCAGAGAACAAAGCAGCGTGTAACGTACGAACAAACAATAACCAACAACTCCTCATCACCCATTCCCTGGCTATATAGGCCAGGGGAATGCGGTGATGAGGAGATTGACGGCAGGTGTGTATAATCAGGGGTGCGTTTAGTTAATGGACGGCCGCAGGCCGTTGGTTAGTACGCCGGCGAGTCAGAGCGGGAGGGGCGGGGCTCTCCCGTTGTTACAGTTTGGCCTGATAATACACACAAGTTGACACACACAGGTTTAAATGGCTAATAATGGTATGTTTTTACACTTGTGACTTGGTTGATTGTAATTGGTGTCTGTGTATAAATACTCAAGGAGTTGCTTAGCTCTTGAGAGACCCCTGCATATTTCATCCAGGGCTGCACTGACTTTGCTGGGTACTGAGCCATGGGAGAAGCAAAATAACTGTCAAAGGAACAGCGCGAAAAAGAAGTTGAACTTTATAAATCAGGAAAAGGATATAAAAAGATATCAGTAGTGCCAATCAGTAGTGTTCAAACTGTGATAAAGAAGTGGAAAATTAAGGGTTCTGTTGATACCAAACCACAGTCAGGTAGCCAACAAATATTTCAGCGGGTAAAATTGATCGGGATGCAAAGAAAAACCCACAAGCAACTTCTTTTGAAATACAGGCTTCTCTGCAAAAACGTGGTGTGGCTGTTTCAATATGCACAGTAAGGAGGTACTTGAACAAAAATGGGCTGCGCGGTCAAGTTGCCAGAAAAAAGCCGTTACTGCGCCAACACCACAAAACAGCCCGCTTACAATATGCCAAACAGCACCTGGACAAGCCTCAAAACTGCTGGAACAAAGTCATTTAGAGTGATGAGACCAAAATTGAACTTTATGGTCACAACCATAAACGCTGTGTTTGTAGAGGAGTCAACAAGGCCTATGAAGAAAGGTACACCATCCCTACTGTGAAGCATGGAGGTGGATCTCTGATGTTTGTTTTGGGGGAGGGGGGGGGGGAGAAGCTACAGGGGATTTAGTCAAAACTGATGGCAAGATGAATGCTATCAGAAAATATTGGAGGACAGCCCGGAAGCTGCGCATGAGACGCACTTGGACTTGGCCACTGAAGTCGAGCCTTCAGTGGCTACAGCAGAAAAATGTGAAGGTTCTGGAGTGGCCATCACAGTCTTCTGACCTCAATATTGTTGAGCCACGTTGGGGAGATCTCGAACGGGCAGTTCATGCAAGAAATTTACGGGACCTGGAGGCTTTTTGCCAAGAAGAATGGGCTGCTTTAACACCTGAGGCAAGCCATCATTGATGCTAAAGGGGGCAATGCACAGCATTAGGAACTAAGGGTATGCAAACTTTTAATTTTTTTCTTTGTTATGCTATGCTATGATATTCTGTGATACCTTATACTTTCATTTGAATCCCATTAATAAAAGAAATGTGTTTTGCCTGATCACTTATGTTGTCCTTAAAGAATCGTAAACACATCTTGCAAGTTCTGACAGGGTATGTAAACTTATAAGTACAACTTTAAACCAGTAAAGTGAACTGACGTAAACAGAGCGATTCGTGAACCGAGGCACCACTAGAAATAACATAAAACCCCCATTCTATGGAACAACAATTGCAATCATAAATACTATATAAATACTATACTGTATAGTTGTTTAGGGCATCTATGTTTCTTACAACTCGTTTATATTATATTTCTAAATACACGGTAGCCCATTTCACACAAAAACTAAGCCCGCGAGGTTTGACGTGTGGAGGAGCTGAATGAATCCGCAGTTATATCATGTTGTACGTTTGTTTATAGCTAATTTTAAATACAAGGTGGCTTTCTGCCTTCCGAGGCGGAGGGGGGAAATCAATAGGCAGAATAATGATGCTGTTCCTGTCTGCACTGCCTTTCCTCCTTTATTTTCACCGTCATCAATTTACAACACAGCCTTTGGACCTCAACCCCACTTTTATTCATCCACTCTCTTATTTATTTGTTACTGATGTGCTTGTTTAGGCGAGGGAGAGCATGTGTGTGTGTGTGTGTGTGCGCATGTGAGCTGGATGGGGCTCTAGAGAGCCGACACTCTTAAGCTAGGGGGGGGGGGGGGGGTTGGCCTGTTAGATAGGGAGTCAGGGAGCAGCGAGGGAGGGAGAGGAAACAGTTTTGATGGAGAAAGACGACCCAGGGGAGCACGGAAGCCGAGGTAAGCCGAGGGAAGCCGAGGAAAGCCGAGGGAAGGGGCCACTGGTGGAGCTGGGACTTCCTGTCAGCCCTCCTCAACCACCCCTCCTCAACCACCAACCAGAATGAGAAGCTGAAGTGCGTCACATAGAGGACCTGGCAAGTGGCCCTGGACATTTACCCGGCAACGTAATGATGGGAAAAAGAGGAAATGTTCCAACACAGAGCCAGAGATAAAAGGATTTGTAAGGGTGTGTAAGTACAGAAGAGTCGTCGAGAGAGCGATCAATAATTAATTTACTTTCAACAGTCAGGGGCAATTAACGCCCGTTTTCACCCATTACCCACCTAAAAGGGCCGGCGCTGGTGCCTCTAACTCCTAATCTCGCTGACCATTGTCACGATCCAGGATTACAGAACTAACAAATCGATACACACACACAGAGAGAGAGAGAAAGAGGGAGAGTGAGAGAGAGAGAGAGAGAAACACGCCTTCCTCCCGCCGCCCTGAACGCTGGGGGAGTTGGATTAGAGGAGGTTTTGAATGGTTACAGATGTCGAACATGAGGGATTTTGCCGCACTGACCTCTATTGCGAAGAACGGCACCGGCGGAGTGGTGAATCACTCCGGTTACGCAGCAGACCCAATTGTGCATCCGCACCCACCAAAACGTCAATATCTGATGCAACCTGTGTATTTACGGCTAAATGTCTTGCGACTCATTAGTGGACATGTTCATTACAGAACACGTTATGCATGCTAATTAGGCCTCGCTTAAACGGAAGCTATTAAAATGTCACCGCGAAGCAGAGCGGTATTAAGAGAGTCTGCCCCATAAATGCTAGTTTACAGGTTTGACCCCACCTTCCCCTTTGATATGTACATCAGACCTCTACGCTCTCTGGTACAATACGCTTTATGTCTCTCAGGGGGGACGTGCAAAGAAATCAGCGGTAATTACAGCGTGTGATATTGAGTCAGTAATAATGCCAATGGAACGCTCTAACACGTGATGCTTGTGGCCGCGGGGGCTCGGCATCATCTCTGGCGTCATGGCAACATTATCACGCCTGAGATCTCCACCGGATGCACGACACACACGCACACACGCAGACACTCGCACGCACGCACGCACGCACGCACACACACAGACACTCGCACGCACACACACAGACACACGCACACACAAACACACAGACACAAACACACACACACAGACACACGCACACACACACACAGACACACGCACACACATACACAGACACACGCACACACACGCACAAACACACACACAAACACACGCACACACACACACACAAACAGACACACGCACACACACGCACAGACACTCGCACGCATGCACGATTGCTCGCTCTCCCTCTCTCTCTACAACATCATCCACATTTCACATATGGGATGGGTTGCCATGGAAACACCATCTACGCGAGAGATGACCCCAGAGTCCGGATCAGACTCCACGCAATGAGCACATTTCAGCAGCGCCTCTCGGCCCAGTATCGCCTCATGTAAATAAAGTGCACGTTCTGAGGAAAGTGGGTCAGAATGCCCAACCCGCCCCAGCCGGCGCCGGGCGGCTCAGAGATTGATGACACCGGGAGGCTTTGGGGGGGATTGGGTTTTCAAAAAGGTGGACTCCGGAGCTGTGACACCAGTGATTACCAGCTCCACTAGCAGCAGGGAGAGCTAACGCTAACCGTCCTGTGCTTAACGTCACATCTGTCCTGAAACGGCAATTCGTCACCGCGTTTTTTCAGACATCCCTGTCCCAGCGGGGCGGGCCGGAGCGGTGGAACAGCTAGGCATGTCTCTCATCGAGACCCCTGAAATCCAGCTGGACAACATCATCGCGGAGCTGGGTGACGAATTCCAATGAATTATGATTCCTAAAATGGGCAACAAGATATACATACAAGCCAAGTGCGGTATGACAAGATGGGGGCAGGATAGTCTAGCGGTCTAGGTCTCCCAGCCAGAGGGTCGTGGGTTCGAGCCCCAGAGTTGGCCCACCTGTAAGCCTCCTTGAGCAGGATGCCTAACCCCTACCTGCTCCATGTAATAGCATCATCATGTCATTGTAAATCTCTTTGGATAAAAGCGTCTGCTAAATGACCTCATTGTAATCTACATTGTGGCTATCTATTTAAAGGTGCCCTCCTCAACTGCTATTTGGTGCCCCCAGAAACCCTAGATTTCCCGCCCCCCAGCTCGTCTGTCATTCAGCATGTGAAGTTATTTCACGTTCGGAGAGTGACTTCATGGTGCCCAACAGGCAGAGACCGCATGCGAGCTTATTGCTGTTCCCGTTATTATGTCGAGGCCAATGAATCTCCAGTCCAGATTGATACGAGGGTAGGAAGGAGCTCTGTGTGGCTGGTGCCGGTGTGATCTCACCGCGTAATTCTGTTTTTGGATTAGGAACGCCATGTCACGCGCCAAGTGGAGTCTATCTCATGGGTGAAGTAAAAATGCATATTTTCTGAATGAGAAATGTAGAGATTTAAAACAAAAAGGAGGTATGAGGTGACGCTACGTTATTTTTCATATATTTAGAACCATAGTGATCACGTCATTTGCAGTGCAAAGACGTACGATATTTGGGATAGTGTGTAAACACAGCTTTTGAGATTGAAAGTGAAGCAACCAACATTTTTGTCCGGTTGTAAATTATGTGGAAAAATTAGATCCAGTGTTGATTTTGGCTGGAATTCCTCTTGTAAAAATGTACATGTTAAAGGTCCAAATAATTACACACATAATTAGTACAAGTACAAATATGAAAAGCAAATTGCAATGTTTTCCTTTGACAGCAGTGATGGAGCCCACTGCGTGATCGTGTATCAGCACACAGGCTACCTCTCCCTCTGCCTCTCCCTCTGCCTCTCCCTCTGCCTCCCTCTCCCTCTTCCTCTGCCTCTCCCTCTCCCTCTGCCTCTCCCTCCCTCTCCCTCTCCCTCTCCCTCTGCCTCTCCCTCTGCCTCTGCCTCTCCCTCTCCCTCTGCCTCTCCCTCTCCCTCTGCCTCTCCCTCTGCCTCTCCCTCTCCCTCTCCCTCTGCCTCTGCCTCTGCCTCTGCCTCTCCCTCTGCCTCTCCCTCTCCCTCTGCCTCTCCCTCTCCCTCTGCGATGGAGAGGCTGCTGGTGTGCAGGTGCAATAGATGGAGAACAGACGTGGGGCCCTGGACACGTCCTCATGTGGCGTCCATCACCGACACATTGGACTGACCATTACCCAACTCCGTTCACACAATATGTGACTGTCTGTTTGCCTGGGCACATTGTGATACATATAATTTAATGTATATTAAAAAAGATAAATAAATAAATAAATAATTAAATCCACTTCTTTCTACTCTGTTAGATCAACTCTTAAGAATTTTAAGCACTTTGCAGTTTAGCAATTATTGACTGTTTGAAGAGTGAATGATAACTTTCGATAATTGTAATTATTGACTCTTTTGAGGAGCGAATGATAAACCTTCGAGTAATGTTGTGCAAATGCATAGGTGAAGTAACCTTGTTACACGATGCTGTCCTTATTCTAGGAGAATGTGATCTGTTGACAAATGTACTAATAAGTCGCTTTGGATGAAAGCGTCTGCTAAATGCTGTAAATGTAAAATGTAAATGTGTTTTGTTGTTGCCCACTCGACACCTATTGCATCCTAACCGTCCTGGAGGGGTTGGATTCCTCCCTCTGACGTCCCTTCCCAATGTTTCTTCCACTTTCTTACCCAAGCCGTTTTAGAGAAGTTTTTCCTCTTGCCCGATGGGAGGAATAGGTGAAGGGGGGTGTTGTTTGTGTCCATGTGTGCAGCCCTTTGAGCCTGTAATGCGATTAAGGGCTAGAGAAATAAAGTTGACTTGACAGGCAGTTGTTATTTACATAGTGCATTACAACCCAGTGAACAGTTTAGGATGATGGAATGAATAACCGTACAATGGTTGTTTTCTTCAGTATTATGTTTTCTGAGCATACAGAAAGATATACACCCAAAGAACATTCATTTAACGGAGGATATAGTTACCATGCTTGCATTGGTACCAGGCTCATTTAGGGAACATACTGTATAGAGTTATTAACTTTTTTAATCGACTTAGATTAATTTAAAGGGGGCAGGTCTAGTCTAGTGGTCTAGGCGTTGGACTCCCAGTCAGAAGGTTGTGGGTTCAAGCCCCAGAGTTGGCCTACCTGTAAGCATCCTTGAGCCTTGAGCAAGATGCCTACATGCCCCTATCTGCTCCATGTAATAGCACCATGTAATTGTAAGTCACTTTGGATAAATGCATCTGCTAAATGACATCATTGTAATTGTAATTTAAACTATAGATCCAAGATACTCCGCAGCATCTTCAGATCAGCCAACTGACTGGGGGACTCAAATTCCTGGCCATTTCACTTTAATCTAGGCCTATATCTTATCCTATCCTTAAAACCTGATTCAGCAGTTCCATGGCTAAATTGTATGGAAATATTCATGTATATTGCCTTGGTGCTTACAAATATGTGAAATAAATATGTTGAATATGAACGGTTTGAGATTGAGCTGAACACAGGAGCTTAGACCACTCTAACAGAATTATGGATGGGTCACATATTTGGCAACAGCTTGTCTACTGCATGTACACACACACACACACACGCTTGACGTTAAAAAGGGGGCTTCCTATAAGCTGTTATTACAATTATCCTGTCAGTGGCACCATAGATGCCTACTCTTACAGTAGGAGACAGGACTTGTTCCCCCTAAGGGGAACTAGTGCTTTGTCTTGTCACACAGCACCGAGGGAACCGCAGCCTCCTGCAGACTTAATGAGTGATTTGGAAGCAGTCATGTTGCAACCTCATGTCAGACGCTACAAAGCGCACACTTCTCTGCCCCACAGCATGGGGATGGGGTAGAGAAACATTCGTCAAGTGCAGGGTGCACAGCTTGACTCTCCCTTTCCACTTTTGTGCACCATACCGGGGCTGGGGAGGAAGGGGGTTGACAGTTGCCCATGGCATCAGGGGGAGAAACTGTAATGTAGATTTTTCTTTTATTCATTTCGTTTTTTTGTTAAAGGGCACCCAGCTGCCATTTCCAGCTATGTACTTTCCTTGGTGCGTACGACACACGCACATCCCAATTTCCTCTTCCAAAACGACTGCCTGTGGAGGGTTGTCACAGTAATGTCGTGGTCAAAAGTGTAGCTATACTGCCCCCTTGTGGACACAAATATACAACCATTTCTCTGCTTTACACCCCTGAAACAAGTCATTTATCAACACACTATTGTAGTGCTAACACAGGTTTCAAGATTTGCGAAGACAAGTACGTGTTAAGCATGTTTTATACTGCTTGTTTTAGAAAATACATCCTATTAAAATGGCATAGAAGAATCTAGTATTTACCATTTTGTACATCTTCTGTTCAGATTTACACATGGGCCGAGAAGTCAGTCAGTGAGGAAAAAAAACCACCCATTAAGCGTGGTTGTTTCAGGAACAATGTTGCTCCTGTAGCCAAAACCAACCACAAAATATATAGTCAACATTGTGTGATGCATATAAAGTAGTTATATTAAACTGTACACATTGACACCCACACACCGCGAAACTTATATTTCTGATTTTATTCAAAAGCTAAAGTGCACAACTCATCTTCAGACCGAGGACAGACACATTCATGCATTACAAAGTATGTCATTACAACATTAAATTTTAGGTTTATTCATGAGTGGTATTAAAGACAAACTCTGCTGGAAAACACTAAAGAGTCCAAATATTTTTAAAGAAAGACCTATACTTTATTTAAAAAAAAGAAATCATTGCCATTCATTTTGGAAAAAGAAACCACTTGTTAAAACTTTCAGTTGGCAAATGTGTAATTTTGTAGGACTAAACAAAGGTTAGCATTTTAATGTTTTCCATTTCTATAAATATGCTGCTTAACATGGTACAATACCATAGTTACGTGAAGGGATGTCAAAAGGAAATAACGGAAAGCATTAGTATTTTACAGTTTTGAGTTATTGTTAGTATGTTACCATACCTTCAAGAATTCAAACAAAAGAAATCCCAGAACAAGTGCAAAAATGTAAAATGTATGCGTTATTTTACATATACACACACAATCATTTATTTTTAACTGCATCATGAAGGCTACTGAAGCAAAAAAACTTCCATTTAGGATAGTGACACCCCAAGACTGTGCAGTTAAGGAATGTTGAGCTTTTTAAACCCTCAACTTACCCAAATATCATTTGCCATTAAATAACCCCGCCCTTAATAGTAAGCAATGGACAGGAAGTTTTTTTTCACCCCCACTGAGCCTCCATTGACTTGGATAGTTTATCGAAATCTAATGGTTCTACAAAGCTGACCAATGCCTCTACCGGTAGAACGTGTTCGCAAATTGCTTGGAATAATCCAATTGTTTCATTCGATACAAGTCTCAATTAATAAAAAAAAAGAAATAGGAATACCTCAAATCAATCTAACATAACCTGAGAATGCATACTACCGTAGAGAAGGTGGTCAGATTTATGGACATGTTTTTGCAGAACAATGGATTTCAACGGAGGTCAACGGAGGTTGAAAAAGAAATGTACCGCAAACAATGGATTAAGTCATGCCAAAACAATAGGTGCGATGACTTTAAATTAAAAAGTTAAGAAAGCTAGAGTTGAGAGTTCAACAGAAAAGGTTCAATATCCCTCCATACCAAATACCCAGACAAGTTTTACGCATCTTACTTTGCAGCAGAAGGTTTTGTAGAGTAGTTACCATATAGCAAAGTATGATGGTTTACCGTCTCAAAGAACAGATTTAAACAGAAGGAACAAACAAAAACAAAAAACTATTCAGTCCTCAGGCAACAAACTTGTTCTTGGTGGAAGAGCCACTCTTCGTAGCCGTGTCTGCATGCGACTGGTATCCGATGATCACCTTCAGAGGAACACCTAATCTGTCTTTATACACACGCCTAACGGGGAGGGGGGAGACACATTAGTCATAGCAACTGGCAAAAAAAAAAAAAAAAAAAAAAAAAAAAAAAAAAAGTCTTCATTACCATAGACTATACAAAAATAAAACACTAGTTGCAAGTTAAGGATGTTAGTGTGAATTTGAAAGTACACGTTTAAGTTTCTTACCAAAAAAAAAAGTCACGCTTCACCCAACACATCTAAAAGCCGAAGCATTCTATTTCTCCTCTACTAAAGCGTTATCCATTTGGTGCTAATGGAGTCACTAATGAAAATGTCACTTCATTATCATTATTCTCAATAATATGAAGGACCATAGTTTCAGATGGTTGCAAAGTACAGCTTGATCTTACCCTATGTGTGTGATGGCCTCTCTGTTTTCATAGTCTGTGGTCCATATTGCTATTTTATCTCCTTTAGCGCGGACGTTAATGACCGCCCCACAAACGTCGTCACTGTGGTCATCAAATGCCTCGCCCACCAGACACAGGAGCTAAGGCAAGGAGTGACATCACTTCCTGTTATGATGGGCACTGGACAAACAGTTAACACTAGCTTCACTACAGCTGCAACGTCGAGTTTGGATGGTCAGTGGAGGAGGGCTTGGAAACTGGAGGTCGAGTGGGCCTTTACTGTACAATATTAGAGATGTTAGGGTCTTGAACAATCCGTTCAAAAGGAACTAATCTTTTAAGTGAATTCGATAATTTGTTCAATGCTGTGGCTGTGCACAGATTAAATATTTAAAATAGTCACTTGTTAACGGTTCACTTCATCAAGTCTGCTATGGCTTTCCTCGTTGTAAAAGACTTATCCAGTTTATAGCATGAGCAAATATCCATTTGGAGGCGGACTGCTGGCATATTTAGGGCCACGTCATTAGGTGAGAGTAGGCCTGTGCCATATCGCATTGTCCATGATGTACCAGTACAATGCCTCCCCATGATAATTTGTCATCCCGCGATTTTTACGATATAGCTGACACGTTTACATTTTCATTGGAATTTTAATTTGTGAATACTTTAGTATTTGACCATTGTCAGGATTAAGTTTTATTTTTTGGATCAATGTTTGTTGTGTTTGCAGTGCAATCTTTAGTAATAGACGTGCAAACTTTGCACGTCTACTACTAAAGATTACACTCCCCAGAGTCGTTCCAAGGAAGAGAACGACTCACCTTCCATAGTTACCTCAGACAGGGCTTAGCCATTTCCATGTTTGGCCATATGGTGCCTTCTCAATTCGACTGCCTAATCTGATTAGTTATTTGAACACAATTATGTTATATGCCCCATAACCTGCACATTTCTTCTGCAATTACTGTAGATTATGATTATAATATCATTTAAACACCCTTAGCCCACTCCATGCATACAAAGTCTGACCAAGAGAACTGTGCCATTGTTTTTTTTTTAGCAAGTATTGGATCCGCTAGTAGGTATGGCCTAAAATGTATATCATGGTATAATTTTAAGCATGG